>JZKD02S2333176.1:325942-344335 GCA_000966675.3 Picea glauca
TCATCATACCTGGAAACTATGAGAAGATTGACTGGACACCAACACACCGGACTGCTAAGAAAACTCGTTGTCTCCACTGTAATTGTTCGGTCAGTTACAGAGATGCACTGCAATTATTCTAGATGCAACAACATCTAGATTGATATTTATTTCCAAAGATTGGACATGGCTAAATATATGTACATTTATTTTCATGCATATTTTATCTCCATAGTTGTCCTGACAAACGTCTTTGAACGTGGTGCAAACAGGAGGTGGGTAAGCAGCACGTTCAAAGTAGAGCGCTGACAACTTTGAGGTGGGTTCCTAGTACTTTGATGGGACATGCACAGATAGATAGATAGAATTGTGGTTGGAAATTCATGAACGCCTGCAAGCACCTGTTGTTGTTGGAGTCTCCGCACTGATGTGACATCACTTGCATCGAACCTGTGACCATTCACCACCAAGAAATTTTGATTAATTTCAGATGATATAAACACGGGCTCAGTCAAAATATGACATTGATCTGCAAAGCCCAATATTCCGAGATCGGTATCTGTGTAATTAGGGGACTTGGAAGTCACTGTTGAAGGCGAGGCAGTCAAAGCATTTATATATATGGCATTTATGGCATTTATGAAACTATAGTGTCTGCATTTATGAAAGCAGTAAGAGTTGGCATGGGAAGAAGTGAAGTCGGCAATAAGACTTCAAACTTCCCAGCCAATCAAATTGTAACAAATTCATAAATTTTTTATTAAAAAAAATATGTATATAAAGTCCCTAAGTTAAACATTACAATTTTTTCAAAAATTTGAAAGTCAGCCTTCAACTAATGTAAAGTCAGCGATAAACTTATCGCTATAGTCCCTGCCCTTGGCCTTCCGGCAGGGACTAATAACACGTCGTTGGGTTATTCTGTCTAATGAAATCCATGTTCCACCGGGACCACAATGAGCTCATAATAAAATAAATTAACATAAATGTATTTTGATCTCAAATCTTTAAACATATAGAGACTTAAATCCATGTACCACCGGCTCCTTTTTTTATCTCAAATCTTTAATGAATAACACGTCATTGGGTTATTCTGTCTAATGAAATCCATGTTCCACCGGGACCACAATGGGCTCATAATAAAATAAATTAACATAAATGTATTTTGATCTCAAATCTTTAAACATATATAGACTTATGTTTGTTTATTTTGGTTATTATTAATTTTGGGCTAAAATCGATTTGTATTACTTAATTAAATTCAAAGGGTGATATTTTCATGAAAGATCATTTTTTTCATTCTAAAGTGAAGATAATATTTTTATAAGGAAGAAGACTAATTTATTTTAAAATTTGGACCTTTCACAATTTACTATCATTGTAATGTAATCATAAAATCTTTGTTAAGATTGTGTTTATGAGCTTGTTTTTTAACACTTTGTTATAGAGTGTTTTAGTTAAGATTAAGATTTAATATGACTAGCTTAGCATATAAAATATTGAGATAATATGAGGTTGAAAATAAATAAGATAAAACAAATGTCACACAATGAAAACAAGATGTACTCTCGGAAACACAACCAGAAGGTGAGGACTATGCCTTGCTCTTTTCTTCTTAAATATAAAATGAAAATACAAAGAAAGGTGAATTTACTATAGAGGTTCCATTGACATTGTGCTTGCATAGATTCTATAGGGTCTTATACTTCCTCTATCCTACCCCAATATCCCACTCCTTTACTTTGCTCAACTATGGAACAGTAAAACAATACAACAAGAATGGAACCCCTTCCTTTCCTAGCGGCGTAGTATTTAACATGTCCTTATAGTAGTCTAGGGGTTGGGTTAGGAATTTTGCATGCCTAAACTCACAATTAGGGTTAAGGTTTTGGACCCTCTAGAATATTCTTAAAAATCTACACATGACTAGCTCCACGTGTGTGAGTAATGGGAGTTGACATGACATCTAGTTTGTACCATAGTGGTCAACAACATAGGTCAACTTAAGGAGACAAAACTTTCTCATACTACCTTTGATTAAGGTCATGCCATTGGAGAGCTCTCAATGTGTAAAACAATATCAAGAGACTATCGACTTGTTATGAACATTAAAATACACATAAATAAGATATTAATAAATATAACAATTTAATGATAATTAATAAACAATTCTTAATAATGAAAAGATACGGCTATTGGTTACGGGCACCCCTGCATGGGTATATAAGTGAGCCCTCATTTCTCAATTGTAATCATCATATTCTCATTCATTATTCAATACATATATTATTTAAATTCTGGAGCTCCTGGTTTAACTTCAATTATATGTTCAATTCTTCTTTGTGGTGGTAATTCCATGGGGAGGTCTTGAAATACCTTCTTGTGTTTTCGAATTAGATCTTGGATTTCTGAGTTTCCATGCCTTTTCGTAATTCGATTTCGACTTCCTCTGAAATTTTTTCTTTAAGATTATGGGTCAACTCTTGTTTGAGTGAAATTTTGACCTTGAAAATGGTCGTTTGATGCCCCAAATGGAGTCTAAAATTTTCATGACCCCAAATCACCAAAATAGGACCTACCTCTTAAAGAGGTCCTAAATGTCAATAGCTCCATTTTTTCCACTTAGAAAGTACCAAAATAGATGAAAAGTTATATAGTGATCCATTTTGGATTGTACCTTACAATTTTGGGAAGCTTTTGTTACCTAAACTCTTGACATGGGGAGAATTTTCATCTACCTTCTCCCTAGAGTAGCATTTGGCCTTACATGGAAGTTGTCATTTTAACCCAACCTACCCGAGTTCATGTTGCCCTTGTTTAGTTGTTCTAGACTTCTTCTGCAAAAATGTATCTTCTTTTAACTCTACCATAGCTTATGGTGCTAAATCCTTTATGGTAGGTAAGACTTCCCGTCAATTTTCTAGCCAAACATGGAAGACTAATATAGTTTTAGATTTTGCCACATTCACAACTAAGTAAATGCACATATATGGAGGTAGATTAAGTCTATAGGCATTGTCACCTACTCACTCCAAAACTTCAAAAGGATCATACCATAAAGCCTTGATATTCTTACTAGGATTTTATAGCCTTTCTTTGTTTAGATGCAACAAGACTCAATCTCCTACCATAAACGTCTTTTGGATTATGTGTTGGTCATGGTGGGCCTTGTACTTTTCCCATGACTTATTCAATGTATCCTCTGCTTGCAAATGGATTTGCCTAATCTTATGAATGAATTTTTTAGCCTTCAATGCTTCTTATGTGGTGTCCTCCCTCTCTCTTCACTATCCATATACAACATCTAAGGGCGAAGGTGGAAAATATCCAAAGCAAGTTTCAAAAGGGGTGCATTGTCAGGAAATGAGAGACACTTCCTCACTAAACCTAGCAAAAGAGAAGAAGAATTTAATCAAGAACGTAAATGACGCAACAATCACATAGTACACATATATTTTACCCTGGAAACCCAAACTGGAAAAACCAACATTCCTTGAGTGTTCTACTCTCTTGTTGTCTTATTCAATTTGAATAAAAGGTTACATGTCTAACCTTGGTCCACACCTAAGACATAATTGACATCATACCTATTGCCTGTGCAAGAACAACCCTGTAACCAATTTGGCTTACATCTACATGACCAACAACCTACGATTTTCTCATTAGCATATTTTGCATTAGCCTTTATGGCCTTACAGCATGCCTCTTTATAGGCTTTACAACTGGAAAAAACCTAAAGAATTGGCACCCAAAAATGGTTACAGATCCATGCAGATCATTGGCTACAAACCCCGCAAATCTTAGGATTCTGTTATAGTTGACTCCAAGTCGTATTACCAGTCGACCTTCATTCGATCTTTAGTCGGTCGCCACACGTCCGCCTATCAACCTATTATTGGTTAACCTCTTCGACTTATTGTCGATGCCTTTACCATGTCAAACTGCCTTGACCTTCGACTTCAACTTTACCCAGTCAAATCACCTTGACCTCCGACTTGTTGTCGATCCACCTCGACTTCGACTGTTAGTCGATTCACCTCGACTAGATTTTTACTACAAAGAACATAACAACTCAACACACATTTGGGGTTTTATTGCATTGGTTAGCAAAACCCCTTGATTTAGCTAGGTTGGAAGCTAAATAATAGAGATTTTTTAGTTATGGGACAAGCACGAGAGTATTATAACATCAAACAAACAACAAGAAAAAATATATGCAATTAGATTACAAATTTAACCACAACAATACATTTCAAAATTCAAATTGGAGGGAAACAACCATACTCATACATTGTTCTAATGGAAAATATTGAAATATGTGATATGACCTAATAAGAGTGAATGGATGCAAGTGGGCTCCAACACTCTCCTAAGGATGGGTCTGTTTATTTCTTGACTCGCTCTCTCTAACTATGGTGAATGAAGAAATCTTGGCAGCTTGAGTGATCTGGATTTATACATGGAACGAAATGAAACAAAAATGTATAGAAAAGAAACACACAGAGATATAGTAAAACTTGAATTCTATTAACAAAGAGAATATGTTAAAACTGTAAAAGTGCATACTAGAACAAACTTGCTCGAATGGTGGCAACTTATCTCTTAGAAGAGATGTGATAGCTACGCTCATTCACAAGAAGATGAGTACCATGAGGCTCCAAAGGCCTTTTTAACATAAAACATAAATGAAAAAACCCTATACATCCAAAACCCTAACCCCGAGAGATGAAACGCCAAAAGCTTTGTGGGCCCCAATGGGGGTACTTGATACGTCAACTTCACGAGGGCATAACTTTTGCATACAATCTACATTGTCAGCACTCGATACACCATTGGAAAGGTCTAGTCGAGTAGTACACATTCCATTCGGCCTAGAATCTACCTTCTAATCAGTGTTAGGAGCTGCTAAGCCCAAAAAATGTCCTTTAGGGCCTCAAAACAACACTGAAAGTTTGGGATTTGAAAAATAGTGAAAAAAAAACTACCAAGATGAAAAATTGTTCTTTGAGCCAGTGGAATAGGTGGGTGGCCACCAATATCCACTTGGATCATTCCTCCCCCCTCAGGAATCAATGGTCTCCATTGCATTGAGTGCCCCCATCATATGGGGAAACGTCTATTTAACTTGACCTCGGGTGAGCCACTTGCCTTGGTGCAGTAGTTTACCTCCTTTGACAACCATATAAAGTTGGATCCTCTGTTGGTGAGTGCCATATTTTGAGTGTCCTTGATCTGATCAATGGTTGCATGTTCCATGCAGTCAGGGTTGAACTCTGTCGGTGTCAACTTCTCTGCGATTTTTTATGTGTCCAATAATGGTGGGAAGTATGGCCGAAGGAGGTCCACATTGAACACTGGGTGTAAGCCAAGGAAGGGGGGGATACTTAGCTCAATAACATTGCAACCCACGGGCTTGGTGATGGTGTAAGGTCCATATTGAAAGGGACGAATCTTTCGATGGGGCCCTGTGAGGCGTTCTTTCTATAAATGCAACTAGACCTTGTCTCTCACCTGAAACTTGTGTGGAACTCAATGTTGATCATGGCACTACTTGTAATTAACATTGTCTTTCTGCAAAATATCATGGACCTATTGGCGGATGTGTTGAATCTATTCAATAAAATTGGTGGCTTTGTCAACCTCAGAATGAACATGGGAAGATTATGCATGTGTGGTCGCAAGGGGCAGTGCGACATCAATGGGACCCAATGGTTGAAACCTCAGCCCCACCTGAAAGGGGCTATGGTTGGTTGAGCTATGGAGAGATATGTTGTAGTTGTACTCAACACAGGGGAGACTCTCATCCCATGTGCGTGGATGCTTGGAATTGTACATGCGCAAGATGTGCACAATCATCTGATTGACGATCTATGTCTGGCCATCAGTTTGGGGGTGGAAGGCAGTGAATTTGGTGAGCTTGGTGTCGAACAATGACCAGAGGCTCAACCAAAATGTGTTGAGGAACCTACTATCCCAATTTGAGATGATGGTATGTTGTATCCAGACATGTTCAAAGAAGAGCTTGGCAGTGGCCTCCACAATGATACTCTTCTTGTAGGTTGTCATAATGGCCATCTTAGAAAACCGATCAACAACCACAAAAACCAGTCATTTCCTTGCTTGGTTAAAGGAAGGAAAGATATGTAGTCCATTGAGATGGATTCCTAGGGCCTACCGGGATTAGGCAGAGGAGTGTACATGCCTTGCTTCTTAGTGGCTAGTTTGGAAATGGTGCAGGCAGTGCAGGACTTGATATACTTGATGACATTTTGTCGAAGTTTCAGCCAATAGAAATGCTTCTATAGTACTGCCATGGTCTTTTCCATGCCAAAATTTCCTGTCATTCGACTGTAATGAGCTTCCCAAATCAACTTCACACACTCGCTTGAAGGGACACAAAGGTGGACCAGATGGCATAACAGTCTGTCTCGAAAGTGAAAGTCATGCCTATGTCCAACAATTGGCAAGTGGTAGCGAAGTCAATATCACTTTTGTAGAGTTGGGGCCACTTGGAGGCCTCATGTCCACAAGGTACTTACAGACAACATATGATAGTGTCTCACTATGATATTCCACTGGATGACCGTGTTGAGTGAGAACTGCGCCCACAACATAGTTTGAAGCATTGGTCTCAATCTCGAAAGGTTGTTGCGGATCAGGTAAGGAGAGTATTGGGGTTGAACATAAGAGATGTTTTAGATCATCGAACGCTTGTTGTTGTAACTTCCCCCACATGAACTTTGTCTTGCCACTACCCTTGGTTATTTGGCTGAGGGGCCATGCAATATGGCAGAATCCCAACACGAACTTGCAATAGAAGTTTGCAAGTCCTAAGAAACTCTGAAGATCGGTGAGTGTGTTCGGGGCTAGGCAATCACGAATGTCCTGGATCTTGATTGGATCCACATGCACACCATGTTCATCAACAATGTAGAGTAGGTATTGGACCTTTCTCATATCGAAGGATCATTTTTCCGAGTTAGCATATAGCTTGTGTTGTCGCAGAGTGTGAAGGATCTATTGAATATGTTGCAAGTGTTCCTCCCAAGTATTGTTGAAGATGAGGATGTCATCCAGATATACCACCAGAAAAGAGTTGGTGAAGGGTCGCAATATATCATCCATCAACCTCATGAAAATTGTTGGAGCATTTGTCAAACCAAAGGGCATGACTAGCCATTCGAAAGGACCTTCTTTGGACTTGAAAGTAGTCTTCCATACACCAGTTTGTTCTATTGGGACTTGGTGGTAGCTATACTTTGAGTCAATCTTACTCAAGTACTTAGCTCTTTTGAGCTAGTTAGGAAGGTCATCAATTCAGGGAATTGGGCACCGGTTCTTGGCTGTGATTTTTTTAGGACCCTGTAATCAATGCAGAGTCGCCAGATCCCATCTTTCTTCTACACGAGTACAATCGAGCTCTTGGAGGGTGAGGATTTGGGTCGAATGTGCCCCTTTTGAAGTATATCTTGGATTTGGCGCTTAATTTCCTCATTTTCCATCAGCAAGCAATGATAGACTAGCCCATTGGGTAGAGGTGCACTGGGGGTTAGATCAATTGAATGCTTGACCTAACAATGTAGCGGTACCTCGGTGGGTGAAGAGAAGATGTCTTTGTATTCTTCCACAATCATGTCCACCTTCTTCTGCTGCTTGGAGAGACCCTGTACAGAGGTCATGGATGTGGTTGCAACCTTCTGTTCACTTCGAGAGCGAATCATGAAGAAGACACATTTCCCAATCTGGGAAATGACCTTCTTGCATTGCTTAATAGAGATCAAAGAAATGGTGGTAGATAGAGCTACCTATGGCATCCTCTACAATTGTATACCCAAAGTAATAATAACATTGTGAGGTCTAGACTCATATACAACATGTCGTTTCCACAAGTATGGTTGGCCTAAAAAAACATCACAAACTTCAAGGGGGGGAATATCACACAATAATTCATCCTTGAAGGGCTTGATGTCATAGGGCAGGCGACATTGTTGACTGATGCATGGATCTCTCCCTTGGTGGAGCCACCCGATGGTGTAGGGCTACATGTGTGGTGTTGTTGGTAGGTCTAGCTGCTTGACAACCGCCGCTGATATCAGGTTCTTTTGACTTCCTCTATAGACAATGAAATGCAGTGGAGCACCCTTCAAACACATCTACAAGTGAAAAAGGCGCTCACTTTCCTCTAGTTCTTCTCATTCACTTGGCTGGACCTTAGTGGTAGCGACATTATCACTAAGTTATGCATCGATGATCTGCTTCCCCTTGTTTGGATTTGATTCAGAATCAGAATCTACCTTTGACTATGAGGCTTTTAGCTTGGCCACCAACGACTACTTTGAGCGACATTCATCGATGATATGTCAGGAGATTTTATGGAATTCACACCACTTCCCAATGTCTTTTTTCGTCTTCTCATTAACCTTCTTTGTTTGCGACTTGGACTGGTTGTCTTCAGGGGGTGCATCTTTGCTTTGTCCTTTGTTCTGTGGGTTGGGGTCGCCTTTTCCCTGCTTCTGCTATGAGGAATTTGCAGATCCAAAATCCCACTTCTTTTGTTTAAATTTCTGCTCGATTTTAACAGCATAGCGATAATCCGTGCCCAATGATGAGATGTCTAGAAACACCATTTTTGTTTGGATGTATTTATGTAGGTTGTCGCGGTACTTGAGCACCAACTTTCATTCAAAGTCTTTGATACCCAACTTAGTGTGCAAGGTATGGAAGATATTTGTGAACTCTGGTACCGTCTTGTCCCTTTCTTATCGCAGTGTGGTCCATCTCGTATGTTGGTCATCGTAGATTCCAACATGGTAGTATTGTTTCTTAATAGCATCCTTGAAAGAATACCAAGTGGGTACGACCAAAAATATTGCAGATTCCTTAGTGTCCTTTTGCTCACAGTAAGTTTCTCACCAATCCCTGACATGGGGGACAACCTTAAGGAGCACAAAGGTAATCTTTTCTCTATCAAAAAAATTATGGACCGAAAAATACCTTTCTAGTATATTCAACCATTTATCTACAACATTCGCACCTATCTGATGTTCAAATATGGAAATATCAAAAGTCACTTGTAGCTTGAAGGGGGCGATGCCTCTAAAGTGGTCGCTTGATGAAGATGCATCACTTGTTGGCAGTCGTCAAGGAGTTGTGAAAATCATCCATCATCTCATTCCTTTGTTGCACAGGGGCTTCCTCAAGCAACAGTTTAAAATGATCTCCTACTCCCTCATCTCTCGTTTCTTCCACCATGGGAGGATGTCAGGAATGGTCTTGCAAGGCCTCAACTACTTCAAGTCCCAACTCCTTGTACCCTAACCTCATTGGGTACATGCACAAAAATAAAAATAAAGAGAAAACTGCTCTAATAGATGATCCAAATTTATAAATGGAACAAAATGAAACACAATTGTATAGCAAAGAAACACACAGAGATATAATAAAACTTGAATTATATTAGTAAAGAGAATATGTTGAAACTGTAAAAGTGCAGACTGAAAAGAGATGTGATGGCTACGCTCATTCGCAAGAAGATGAGTACAATGAGGCTCCAAAGGCCTTTTTAACATAAAACATATATGAGAAAACCCTAAACATCCAAAATCCTAACCCCAAGAGATGAAACACCAAAACATTTGTGGCCCCCCCATGGGGGTAGTTGATACGTCAACTTCCCGAGGGCGTAAATTTTTCATATGATCTTCGTTTTGGGCACTCAATAAAATGTTGGAAAGGTATAGTCGAGGAGTAGACATTATGTTCGGCGTAGCGTCTGCATTATATTATTTTCCAAGTGTTTCCTAGCCCAAAAAATGTCGTTTAGGACCTTAAAACAACTCCGGAAGTTTGGGACCCGAAAAACAATAAAAAAAAAATGGCCAAAACGAAAAATTGTTCTTTGAGCTAGTGGAATAGGTGGGTGGCCTCCGATATCCACCTAGATCAGTCCTCCCCCCCCTAGGAAGTAATGATCTCCATTGCGTTGAGCGCCCCCATCAGATGGGAAAACTTCTGCGGAACTTGGCCCTGTGTGAGCCACTTGCCTTCATGCATTAGCTTCCCTCCTTTGAAAACCCTATAAATCTAGATCCTCTGTTGGTAAGTTCTCTTAATCTAAGTGTCCTTGATCTTATAAATGGTTGTCTATCCGATGTAGTCAGGGTTTAGCTTTGTCGGTGTCAACTACTCTACGATTTTGGATGTGTCCAATAATGGTGGGAAGTATGGTCGGAGGAGGTCCACATTGAACATTGGGTGCAAGCCAAGGAAGGGAGGAATACTTAGCTCAAAATCATTGTCACCCACAACCTTGGTGATAGTCTAAGGTCCATATCAAAGGGGAAGAAGCTTTTGATGGGGCCCTGTAATGCATTCTTTTTATAAATGCAACCAGACCTTATCTCCCACCTGAAACTTGTGTGGCACCCATGGTTGATCATGGAGTTGCTTGTACTTAGCATTGGATTTCTGCAAAATATCATGGACCTGTTGGCGGATGTGTTGAATCCATTAAATAAACTTGGTGGCTTTGTCAGCCTCAGATTGAATATGGGAAGATTCTACTTGTGTGGTCGCAAGGGGCAGTGCGACATTAATAGGACCCAATGGTTGAAATCCTAGCCCCACCTGAAAGGGGTTATGGTCGGTCGAGATTCCAATGGGGCTCTGTAAGGTGTTATTTCTATAAATACAACCAAACCTTGTCTCCCACATGAAACTTGTGTGGCACCCAGTGTTGATCATGGCATTGCTTGTACTAAGCATTAGCTTTCTGCAAAATATCATGGACCTATTGGCAGATGTGTTGAATTCGTTCAATAAACTTGGTGGCTTTGTCATCCTCAAACTAAACATGGGAAGATTATGCCTGTGTGGTTGCAAGGGGCAGTGTGACATCAATGGGACCCAATGGTTAAAATCCCAACCCCACCTGAAAGGGGCTATGGTCGATCGAGCTATGGAGAGCTATGTTGTAGTTGTGTTGAGCATAGAGGAGACTCTCATCCCATGTCCGTGGATTCTTGGAGTTGTACATGTGCAAGATGTGCACGATCATTCAATTGCCGACCTTTGTCTTGCCATCAGTTTAGGGGATTGAAGCCCTGGATAATGCCTTCTTGAGACAGTGGGGAAATAAAAAGGATTTCATGTATTATATGACAGATTTTGGGTCCTTGAAGAGAAAGGATGGAGAGTTTGTCTCTGACTTATCTAAAAGATTCAATAAAATGTACAATAAGATCCCTGCTGAGATAAAACCCTCAGAAGCCTTTGCCAAAATCACTTATTCTAGTGCTTTTGACCCTGATTTCTGCCTCCTGCTCAGAGAAAGAAGGGCCACCTCCTTGGCTAACATGCAAGATGCAACCCTGGAAGTAGAATCCAATGTGTTGCTAGTTAATAGGCTCAGAAACAAATCTGAAAAAGAAAAAGTAAGAGGGAAATATGAGGCCTCAACTTTTGGTTCCTCTATAGCTCACCCTCTAGTAGATGAATTGGCATAGATGGTAAAGACTTTGTCTGTTGAGATGGAGAAAATGAAAATGGAGGGGAAGCCGACATACATAAATCCTCAAAATATTGACAATAGAGGCAATGTCAGGAGGCCAAACCATAATCCTCCTCAGACCATGCCAAGGGAACAAAGGGATAGAGATAGAAGCAATCCGAAAATCCAGGCTCCTTTTCAAAACAACCTTGTTATTGAAGAAGAAGAAGAATATCCAGACCCTGAAATTCATTGGATTAAGGACACATCTCCTTTCCCTCATTTAACTCAAACTGCATATGAAGAATTCCTCATGAACAATGAAATAAATGAGCTGAGTAAGGGGGAGAAAACCCATGACAACAGTCCCAAAAAGTACAACCTTAGGTCAAAGAATAAAGAATGGAAGTTTTTTATCCTTGACCAGCCTTCCATAACAGAGAAGCCTGCTAAGCCTGCAACGAATACCACCAAGGAAAAGAAAACTCAGAATCCCTCGCCAATAGCCAAAGATCCTGTCTCAAAGGTGAGAGAAATTACTAAGCCTCCTTCCTCCTTTAACTTTGAGCACGAAATTCAAAAAGTCAAAATTCTTGTGCCCATTTCAGAGCTGGTCAAGCACGAAGACTTCAAAAGGTCCCTATATAAGCTTTTACAACCCAAGCCGTCCTACTGTTCCACAGACTCTGTGAACCTCCAAGATGAAAAGCCAACAGTCATCCTAGGTCCTATGGTAGAAGATAGAGATGATTCATCCCCTCCCTTCTACACATCCTTGAAGATTCATGATAAGGTGTTGCATAGTTGTCTGATGGATTCGGGGGTATCCCATAATCTCATGCCCAATACTGTCATGGAAGAACTCAGACTGGAAGTCACAAAGGTCTACCATGACTTGTACTCCTTCGATTCAAGAAGGGTGCAGTGTCTTGGGTTGATCAAATATCTAGTGGTAACCTTGTTTCAATTGCCCATGAAAAGCGTGGTCATGGACATTGTGGTTGTTGACATGCCCCCTAAGTTCAGTATGCTATTGTCAAGATCTTGGATAAAAAGGCTTGGGGGAACATTGCAGATGGACCTCACATATGCTACCATTCCGGTCTTTGGAGGGGAACACAAAAGACTGTACATAGAAACTCAGCTGGCCTACATTGTCAACAATGAAATAGACCCCACCAATCAACCCATCTTTGCACTTGACGCTGATTTGGGATCCATCTTGTTGCAGCTCACCAACACCCCCGAGGCTCCTCTCCAAATCAAAAAGTAGCTTGTTTCTTTTTATGAAGTGCATCCCCCAACTACTGATGTGTGGAAAATGTTCTTTGATGGAGCCTCCTCTAAAGAATGTGCTGGTGTGGGAGTAGTTTTTGTTTCCCCTGCTCAGGAAACTATATCTTTGTCATACAAATTAGAGTTTGAAGCTACCAAAGGGAATCAAAGAAATCATTGTCTTTGGGGATGCCGAATTGGTCGTAAAGCAAGTCAGAAATATTTACCAAGCCAAGCATCCGAGGCTGAGATCTTATAGGAATGAAGCATGGGATTTAATAGACAGTTTTTTCCTGGCTTTCAATATTTCATTCATTCCTAGAGAGAATAATACTTTGGCTGTTTCGACAGGTAATTTCAAAGCTCCCCTGCCACCCAAGCTCAGGTATGATATAGAAGTAAAATACAAACCCACTATACCAAACAATGTCAATCATTGGAAGATGTTTGAGGATGATCTTGAGATAAGAAGATTCCTGGAGACAGTTGATGAATTTTCTACATTACAAATAGACCAGGAACATGAACCTAAAAGTGGATCCCATACCGATGTGCTTTTAAAGAAAATTGCTAATCATCATATTGTGTAGTTATCAAGCAATCATATTCCAAAGGGACTAGTCCCATTAGAAAGGATCTTTGACAATAATGATGTGGCAGTCAAAACTAAGAATCCGGTTGATGATGCCGACATAGCTTAATGCAACATTGGCATAGAGAAGGAGCCAAAGTTTGTCAGCTTGTCGAGCAGATTGACCAAGGAGAAAAGGACCAAGTATGCTGAGCTTTTGAAGCAGTTTGTTGATGTGTTCGCCTGGACATACGAAGATCTCAGAACATATGACACAAGCGTCATTGAGCATAAGATCCCACTGAAATAAGAAGCCAAGCCATTCAGGTAGAAGTTAAGACAGATTAATCCTATGTTGCTGCTTGTCATGGAAAGGGAGGTAAAGAAGCTGCTGGATGCCCAAATCATTGTGCCTCTGAGGTATTCAAAGTGGGTGGCCAATTTGGTCCCAGTAAGAAAAAAAAGTGGGGAAATTAGACTTTGTGTCAATTTCAAGAACCTAAACAGAAGTTGAAAGAAGGACAATTACCCCTTGCCAAAAATGGAACACATATTGCAAAGGGTAACCAATGCATCAAGGATATCCATGATTGATGGATTTTCAGGCTACAATTAGATATCAGTCTCGCCTGAGGATAGAGAAAAGACAACCTTCACCACTCCTTGGGGTACATTCATGTATGCCAAAATTCCCTTTGGACTGATGAATGCAGGAGCAATGTTTCTACGAGCCATGGATATCGCTTTTATTGGAGAAGGGGACAAGTTTGTAGTCATCTATCTAGATGACATTACAATTTTCTCTAGATCTAATAAAGAGCACTGTGATCATTTGAAAAGAATTTTCCCGAAGTGCAGAAAGTTTGGCCTTTCTCTGAATCTTAAGAAATCCCTATTTGCTATGAAGGAGGGGAAGTTGTTGGGCCATATGATATCAGCCGAGGGGATCAGAATTGACCCCAGCAGAGCTGAAGCGATCCAAGCTTTATCACTCCCAAGGTCCAGGAAAGAGGTCCAGTCATTTTTGGGCAAGATTAACTTTCTAAGGAGGTTTGTATCAAATTTTGCTGAGTTGGTGAAGCATATCATGGTCATGCTTAGAAAGGAAAATGAAGTAAAATGGGTTGCTGAGTCCAGAAACTCTTTTGAACAAATCAAGAAAGCATTGACTGAAGTGCCTATGCTTATCAGTCCTGATTACTCAAAATATTTTCTCATTTTCTCTTTTTTTTCATTTGACACAGTGGCAGCTGTCTTACTTTAGAAGAATGCTGAGGGGTTGGAGTAGCCTATTTCATTTTTTCAGCAAGGCATTAAGAGATGCAGAGGTCAGGTATGACATCATGGAGAAGCAAACTTATGCCTTGGTGAAGGCTCTTAAAGCATTCAGAGTCTATGTTCTACACTCAAAGGTTATTGCATATGTTCCTTCAGCTTCTGTGAAGGACATTCTTATTCAGCCCGACATAGGTGGAAGAAGGAGCAAATGGATTGCCAAGATCCTTGAGTTTGATCTTGAAATAAAGCCCACCAAGCTCATTAAAGACCGAGACTTAGCCAAGCTCCTGGCTGAATCTAACTGTAAATCCTTGGGGGTTAACTTCATCAATATTTGCTCAGATGATCAACAGGCTAAGTTGTCCAACAAAAGTTCTCAGGACGGCTTACCATGGGCAGAATGCACCTGGTATGGAGATATTATTTATTTTCTGCAAGAGTTAAAGCCTCCTGATGTAAAGGGGAAGAATACGGCAAGAGATTTAAATCTCAAAGCAATTAGGTTTTGCTTTATTGACCAAGTCTTATACTGGAAAGACCCTCTAGGAGTGCTTCTGAGATGTTTAGACCCACAGGAGGCCCAAAGGATTATGTTTGATTTTCACAACAACCTCTGTGGGGGACACCATTTTTGGAAGACCACGGCCTACAAAATCTTTAGAGATGGGTACGACTAGCCCACTTTGTTCACTGATGTTTGCAGAGAGATCAGAGCCTGCATCAAATGTAAAAAATTCTTAGTAAAGCAACAGCTCAAATCTCTGCCATTAAATCCTGTAGTAGCTTCAACGCCCTTTCAACAGTAGGGATTGGATTTCATTGGGGGGATTCATCCTGCATCCAACGGTAAACATAGATGGATCCTGACGGCCATAGATTATTTCACCAAGTGGATAGAATCTATCCCCACTAGAAGTGCTTCCCACAAGGTGATCATCAGCTTCCTGGAGGATATCATAGCAAGGTTTGGCTGTCCGAACCGAATTGTCACCGACAACACTGCATCTTTCAGAGCTGAACCACTGATCCAGTTCTATGAACAGTTTGGGATTTCATTAATTCACTCCACTCCTTATTATCCCCAAGGTAATGGACTGGTAGAGTCCCTTAACAAAATCTTGATCAAGCTTATTAAAAGACTATTAGAAGACAATAAAAAGGCATATGATTCAAAGCTTAAATTTGCTTTGTGGGTTGATCGAGTGACAACAAAGAGGTCCCTGGGCATCTCCCCTTTCTAGCTTGTATATGGGACGAAAGCTGTTTTTCCTTCTCAGCTGGCTCTACTTGTAGTGAAATTCTTTCAGGATTATCAAGGAGAGCCAGACAATATGATTAGAAGAATTCATCAACTAGTGGAGGTTCAACAGACCAGAGAGAAAGTGGTGGATAGAGCTCATGAGCATCAATAGAAAATTAAGCAGACCTTTGATGGAAAGGTGAGAAAAGAGAGTTTCCAGTTGGGAGATCTGTTGCTCAAATGGGATGCCCCCAGGCAGGACAAGGGAAAGCACAACAAATTCAAGGCCTTGTCGATCAACCCTTTAAGATTTCTGAAGCATTTCAGAACAACAGTTATAGGTTGCAGGATCTGGAAGGTGATGAAATTTTTGGTGGCCCTATTAATGGCCACTTCTTGAAAAGGTTTTTTGTGTAAAACACAACCGACCTTCCACCATTGTAAATACTGTCCCTGTTTTACTCTTTTCTTTTTTTACTTTCTATCTGTTTATGACTAATAGACTCCATATCCCAACAACTAAGGCACCTGGAACTACTTGTTCTTGGCATCTCGTAGGGAGCATTCCATCCCCTGTGGAGCCAAATGTTATCACATAATCCTATCTAGACCTTGGGGATCTGTGTTTTCTTTCTGTATGGCTTCTTTTCCATTCCCCCTCCCCCTTTGTAGACCTAATTGCGGTTTTCCTTACCCTCCCGACATATATCTTTCATTTAGCACAATCATCCTTCTTGATCAACTAGTCTTCCCCTACCAAATATGCCCGAAAGAGATCGACCCTGAATTCCTCTGTATTTTTCGAAGTTCGATCCCCTCTCCTTTTGCCTCCATCACTAAACCTTTGTCTTCCCTAGTTTAAGTCTCATCGACCAAAGCATCCATTTTTACTATTTGCGGCATTGAAATTATTCAAATAGTGACACAGATCAAGCGAGCGGGCAAAGAGCAACTTTCAACGACAAGGATCTAGCAATGAAGTAGATCAACAGTCGGTGGGTAATTATGATCAACGGAATTGTGCAAGGTTTAGAACAATGTGAAGCACCCAAGGTTTGGGCCCACAGTCCCAGCCGATGAGCATATGAATGAGGTATAAGGGAGGCACCAACACGATTGACGCCCCATCGCGACTTCGACTATCGCGATTCTAAGCAATAAGGGGTCGCTCCTCTCCATTGCAGATATGCAAAAGCATAAGTCCCACTGCATCAGGACCGTTGATTGGGGAAAGGTCTGAGCCGTTAGATCTATTGTTTTAGCTTTCAGACTATCGAAAGTCTAGAGTACATGGGGCCATTTCTTTCCCATCGTCGATACGCGATATTCATGAAGCACCTTAAGTGATGGGCACGGTCACAGCCTCAGAGTTGTTGAAAGGGGGCCATAACATATGAAGGCCAAATTTGTTCGATGGCGAATAGATCGTGGACGTTCACATCAGAGCAAATATGACTACCAATCTCAGCCATAGTTTCGCGACTTCGGGCATCGCGATAACAGAGGTCTGGGAGAGGTGAAAATCCCTGAAAGGAAAAGTGTTGAGATGCATTGGAAAGCTGGTGCGTGGTCATCCCCTATGAATGAGGCCTCAACCACCCACCATGAATGAATGAAGTTAATGAAAATTGAGCAGGTGGTTGAAACCTCAACTCAATCCATAAATGGAAGGCATGGGGAAAGGTCAGAAGCAGTAAGCCCGTGGTACCCCTGCATGCAGGCCCCCCTGCAAGAGCCATGCCGATCTGATGTTCTTGTCAGATAGGAGAGCCTACACACGCTAACTTGGAATTTAATGGCTCAACAACTCTCCTGAGCTCAATGAAGAGGTTCTCTGAGTATATATACTCAGTTTTTATGTTTTGTAAAAGGTCGATGGTTGAACAAGGCTCCCGTGTTGTAATGTTTTGATGAAGCACTGGTTATCCTGGTTGTGCAATTGTATCTAAGACTTCCTGTTAATGAAAGTCGGCTTCTTTCCATCTCTTTGTAAACATTGATTTAAGACACTCAGAATTGGAAGATCCAGTTGAGGATGATTGTATTGTTGTGATGTATGTTTGATCATAACAATATTTTTTACCAGTTTTAAATCAATTTCCTGTGTCATCTTTTCTCTCTCACGCTGAGTAACTCAGAATTGGAGGATCCAGTCGAGTTGTTACATCGACACTGTGATGAAGGTATGATCACCATGCCGTTGTAGCTGTGTCACTTAGGCACATTCTCAGAGTCATGTACTTCTTCTCCAAGTTGCTGGAAGGCTTGATGCCCATAGCAGTCTTGTTCATCTTCTCACCAAGTCTTCCCTTTTCTTATTGTTAGAAAAACAGGACCGTGGATCAACAAAATGAAACAAATGCGGAAACAAAATACATAAGATACACAAAACAAGAGAGACACGGATTTATGTGGTTCACCCAGTGTGGGCTACGTCCACCAGAGATATTGCCAGGTCCTTCCTTTATTATTATCCAACAAATGAAGGGATACAACCTACAACAAAACCCGTTGTAACTTCCTCTTCTTTCTCTCACGGTCTCCTCTCTCAGAATACAATAT
>JZKD02S2333176.1:364902-379103 GCA_000966675.3 Picea glauca
ATATATAACCCAAATTATTTCACTATATTTAAACGATAACGTAATTACAAGTGGGTCCCTTTTCGAGACTTCGGAGCTTCGGGACTCCGAGAGAATTGAATGTAAAGGATATGTGGGAGAGCCAAAGGATATTGTCCCGAGGAAATCTCTCTCTCTCTCTCTCTCTCATGTCAAATATTAATATAATATTGGAGAATTTTAAGACGCGGGCATAATTTTTGAGTAATATAAAATTATATATTATATTATTTTTAAGGTCTATTAAATTAATTAAACGTAAGTGAAGACAATTGCTGTGATTAATTAATGGTGCGGTAATGTGTGCCAGTGGACTCACTTCGGAGCTTCAGGACTCCGGGGCTCCATGAGATTGGAGTATAAGGAATGTGGTGGAGAGTCGAAGAGGGTTGACCCGAAGTTCTCTCTCTCTCTCTCTCTCTCTCTCTCTCTCTCCCCCTTATTTCAAATATTAATAAAATATTGGAGACTTTATAAACCTTGACAATTTTTCCAAAGAGGTTAATATAATATATATTAAATGGGTTTATTGTGATATTGGTACGTGATAAAGCACCAACACTATTTCCCTTTTTAATTTAATATTAATGCGAAATCACATGAAGTGTGGACCCTTCGGGAGTTCGAGACTCCAGAGCTCCGGGAATTCGAGACTCCGGGATGTTTGGGGGTAATAGAATGAACAAGTAACGAAGGGACGAAGGCCTAAACCTACCCTTTCTCGTTCCACTGGCTGCACAAATATCAATATAAACATTTAAGGTGATGAATTATATTATAAATTCATATAATTATATTTGCACAAAGGTGTAGTATGAGTGGGACCCTCTCCGAAACTCCAACATTCGAAAGATTTGGGTTCATAAACGCATGATGAGGAATTTCTCCGAATTTCGGAGGCTTATGTATTAATGGGTATTGATAATCCTAAGTGCCCCCTTTGATATAAATTAAACATATTATAATATAATTAAATACAATTATATTATAATATAATTAATAAAAGGATAATTTGTGGTTGAATATAGTTAATCCTTTTTCCTAGTAAATAAAACAAATATGCATATATTTAGATATATATGTTAAATTACGTGAAAATGTAGCATGGGGTAATTGAATTATATACCTTAATTAAGGTTAATCAACTTAAGTATATTATGGAGAAATTATCCTCATTATGTTATAATATAATTAGTCATAATTATCATATGAGTAATTTATTGAGTTAGTGTTAAACTACTTCTAAGAGGGAAAAGATAAAGTAAAGATTTCGGTAATTACTTGGCCATGGGTATTAGGTTAAGTGAAAAAATGTATTCCCCGTCCCTTAAAAAGGTACCTAGGGGTCGAGCGTGTGTCAAGGTTGAGCACTGCCCTTATTTATAAGGAAACCCTAGCACTCAAATAATCCCAAAAAGTCAAAATTCATGTCTATAAGTTGGGCTGAGCCCTCAAATTGTCTCTACAAATGATAAATAATGTCAAAACAATATAATAATGCCCTCCTAGGTCACGTGTGGTGATTTCATGCTCCAAGAGGGTGTTATAAGGCCTTCCAAGGCCATGTATAATCATCTCTTGGTGCAATCATGGTAGGAGGTGCATCTCCTCATCTATGGTTGCGTCACATCATCAATAGTGCCCCAAGTGGTCATCAAGCCCCATCATCATTAGACCCTAAAATGTGATGTCATCATCAAATTAAGGAGGGACAACGTCCAAGGTGTAGATCACAACATCCAAGGTGGAGAGGAGTGTATCTTAGATTTACAAGGCATCTGACTATCTATTGATGCAACATCCTCCATCCAATGAGTAATAATCCTTGTGGTCAATGCCCATCATGTGGGCTTCCAGCCCATTTGTGTGCCTCCATGACCAAATATGTCAAAATCAAGTCATGTATCCATAATCCAAGGTTCATAAAATGTGAGAGCCATTGTTTGAATGTTTCAAGTCACTTGGTGACTGAATGCTTTGCATCACACATGCCATATCCTGCAATAAAGGCACACTTTCTTGGGTGAAAGTCTGGGGCATCCTCCAAGAACCATGCCTGGGCCATCTAGATCAAAAGAAAATATGAAATCAGGTAAATCCAATGTTCATAAGATATACCGGTCCTTAAATAATGTAAAGTAAGTTGTTACTTAAGATATAAGCCACATGAACAATTCACATTAGTATCCCCTTCAAATTTCATATTAGCTCAAGAATTTATGTAAGTTGACAAGTTTGAATATGAGAGGACCTTCACCTAACTCTATTATGTGTGCCAACTAAAACAATGAAAGAAAATACCCAGGTAGAGGGATATGTTTGGGGGGAAGCAGTGAAAGAGAAGAACCCTTCAAGGGTAAGAGTGATAGTGGTATGTGTTGGGCTTACTTCATGGCTTATGGTGTCATTGAGTCCATTTCTATGAGTGCCTTTATGGAGAGTACACTTGCTCTCGAGTTACCACTTTCTAAGCACTACATTTTTCCAAACCCCTTAATTTTCCTTTTTATTTGTCCTCTTATCATATTTGCAAGTCCCCTTTGTAAGGTTTCAGGATAAAGCATCACTTCTTGGGACTGGGGTGAATGAAAAAAGAGTAGAGCTCAAGTTTGGACCGAATTTTAAGAGTCCTTTTATATCATTCCTTTCTTTCTTTAGCATCATTATTTTATTCTTTTATCAGCAACTACAATCAACTTTTGGGCCTTCAACTCCTCTTCTCATGAGAGAACATAGCATGACCCATTACCAAAGTTTAGTACACTGTGACAGTCTCAAGGATGGGAATTGTTAAGTATGGTGGGGAATGGAACGTTACTGTTGGCACAGGGGAAGACCCAGGGTTCAACTCTAATAGCACACCAACACAACCCTAACTATCGACCCTTTTGGAAACACCTGCGAAGTAGAAAAAGTCTCACTCGAGGTAGAAGCAGGGGGCCTTACAGGATGCATGTGTTTGTAACCAAGCTAGGACATAGATCTATGATAAAAGCACTTCACAGAGTATTCTAGTAACACTTTGTTATCCCTGATTTTTAGGGATAACCAGGAGATCATGTCTCGAGGCCCATAGGTCCTAGACATGGAGTACCGAGAGCAGGATTGACCTGAGCATGGCCCTGGAGGGCCCATCCTCCTCTTCTCTCATCATATTTGTCTTGTCAGCAGTAGCAGCATCCGTCACCATCGACTTGGTCTTGAATCAAAGAAGGCTCTTGCTCCATGAGGTAATTGGTCCAAGTATCATGGTATGTGTCACCTTTGATCATTATTACCTTTGAATGTATGCATGTGATCCCTTTATTTTTGACGATTGCTTGGATTTTACATTAGCCCACTTGACCATGCTTGGGGAGATTGAATGGGTGCTCTAGGAAGCCTATACCCATAGGTTTTGGTTTTCCACTGGGAGATTTCTGAAGAGCCATCATCCACTCCCATCATACTATCACTTTTCATCTTATCTCCCACTCATCTATCCCATTCCCCTTGTTCGGGCATTAGGATGACCCGTTTGTAGGGTTGCACCTTATCTCGTGGGAAGAAGGGGCTAAAGGCCTAGAAGGTAAAAGAAGCTGGTAAAAGATAAAATCCTAGAGATAAAACCTTGAGATGCTTCGCGCAGGGATCCCTGAGAAGGCAACAAAAGGTCTCTCAGCAAGAAATAAGAGGGACCCAAGAAAAATAAACAAACAAGACCTAATTAAGAGGATAGGGGGTCTCATCATGAGCCAACCTTTTATGTTCATGGGTACCTAGCAACATGACATTGCCATCATCTGGTTACCACGCTAGGGCAGTGACCTTTGGTTGCATGGCCAAGGGAAAGGGGGTCTCATCACGAGCCARCCTTATCATCTCTGTGAAAGTACTTGTGGGTAACACTATCAGCTCTGGTCACCACGCCAAGGAAGTGTCCTCCGATTAGTCCTTGGATAAAAAGAATAAAAGAACAAAAAGAAAATAAAGAAAAGAATAAAAGGCCAAAAGGGGCTTGGAAAAAATTTCATCCATGACAGGTACAACTCGCCTTCTACAAAGGCACCCATAGGTAATATCATGCATCCCTGGCTCTCACTCTACCCATATGTCTGGACATCCCTTTGCCACACTGCATCATTTACATGGCTTGGATGAAAACCCTTGGGAAACTTTCCTTTCCTTATGGATACTAGCCCAATAGGTTGTCTTGCTCTCTTTTCTCAGAAATGCATTGTAGGTTTTTGTAACGTCTTTGAGATATTGAATGATATATCAGGGTTTTCATGCATATGTTTGATAATAATAATGATGAAATGTGATTGACATTGCTATGATCCCTGTGACTAATGATCCCATGGAGGGCGAATTTTTCAATGTCCAGGACCATGCTCGACGGATAGGTACCACTTGGACCGGTACACATGTGGAGATGATCAGTTCGGACCTCCATGGGGCTGAAGAGCCCATCAGATGGTTGCTGAGACCTATCAGAAGGGCAGAGAYRAGACAATTCTTGATCRAGGTTTTGCACCTGAGAAGAAGAGGACGTTCCATCAGGGACACTTTGGCTGAGCCAGGCCTAGGGGGATTGACCCACTTGAGGTGAAACGTTGGCCCTAGATGACCCAGGAYGTCACTAGGAGGCTTGTGACATCATCATGAGCGTATGGMATATGGATAGGGTTGTTGGCACGTGTGGCAGCTTGGAAGAGCCCAAGGAGGGMTAACGTTTGGTTTCCAGATGTTGGACTGGCCCCAAAAGGGCCTAACATCTCCCTCAAGAGGGCTTGACGTCTCACTTTTTGCTCATTTAGGGTTTTAAAAGAACATTTAATGTAAAAACAATATGATTTTGGTTTAAAGCCTTGTCGGCTAATTTTATGACCTAAATTTAATTAAAGGTCATGATACAGTATATATTGAGGAGTTTTATCCTCATTTTGACATAACACACAACTCACTCTCCTAGTGAGATCTGATTTTTTGCGCCCTACTTAAGTATTTCATCTTTTGAGTGAGGTGCACTTGTTGAAGGAAGGATTTTATTGGCATATTTGGCATTTCTCTTGAAGGAAGGTTTACAGCTAGGGTTTGCAATGCTATTTCATCATGATATGTAAGTATTTTTTCTGCAAAACTTCTTAATTGAATGGTCGTAGTCTTATAATTTTTGTTGATTTAAAACCCTAGGTGACAAGCACACAAGTAGGTCCTTGTTTCATGTCCCCTAAAAGAGAAATATTCAGCCATTGAATAAGGAAGGAAGAGGCTATCCATTGCTACACTCTTGTTACTTCTTCCCTTGTGCTAGCCGTACCTTTTAAAAGCTAAGAAGGAGGAGATGTCCCAGGCCTAGGTTATCTACACCTAGGGCCGTCCTACTTCTAGGGTTTGGTGATAGGGCCTTGCCATTGCAACACTCTCCCTCACCTCACTCTCTTGTCTTGACTTATATTTTATGCTAGTTGTTTTGCCAATTTTAACCTAAGGAAGGAGGAAAGAGCACGAGGCCTTGCATAAACAACACCGGAGTGGGCCTCTTTCCCCTAGGGTTTTGTTTTTGGAGCCTTACCATTGCAACACTTCAGAACCCTTCCCTCTAGTCCTTATCCTTTTCCCTTCAACCCTTGCGTCCTCTCTTATTTGACTCCATTTAACCTAGGCATTGATCTTAGGTCTCCAACGTTGAAGTGATAGTGGTCAAACACACTTTCAAACACTTATAAACTGAAACCCTAACTAACAAATAACTCTAATAAAGCTAACGTCATCCTTGGTTATTCCATATTGACGCAACAATTTCTCTTTATAAGCAATTATATGGTGGTTTGAAGAATTTATTAAGTAAGATATTGATTGGATACACTGTGTGCTACATCATCTTAGCATTTATTGATGAATTGATATTGTTCCATTGCTGTATTAATGAACGTTGATCTTGTCAATATTTGTGGATTATATACTGTTATCAAATAGTTATATGAAGTACTAACCCTTTGAATTATAGCCTGCATATATTGTTCTATTGTTGCTTTGTTCCGGGCAGGTGTTCTCATCTGGGACTATACTTCATTATTGGCTGATTAGCCGTATTATCTGCTCTTGGTGGTAACCTGTGAAGAGGGACTTTCAATTTGACCTTCATACCTTGGCCTCTTCAAAACCCTAGGTTACCGGGGACGAATCCCCTGGGCTAACCTCCCTGAATAGAAAGAGCCTCCCCATTATGGTGACATTGGGTGGGGTAGGCTCCTGTTACACCAGTTTGGCCTTTATCATATAGCCTTTTGACCTAGCTAGAAACTGTGCGATAACATTTTGGCACCATTGCCGGGGAACACTGAGTCAATTCTCCTCAGACGACAATTTTTCAGTAATCCTTGCCTCTAGATGCCTTATCTTACAAGCTTACCTCGTGACTCCACCAGGGTGTTTTCCCTATCTCTTTGATAGTTTCAATAAAACTGTCTGGCAACTCCACTGATGACGAAGCCAACAATGACTTCACAATGGGATCCTGGGAACTACAAGCCTTTAGACATGAGAAAAATCCCAGGATACCCAAGACAAATGCTCCCGATATCCGAAAGATGGCTCCCTAGATTCACTGGTAGCGATGGAGAAAGAGTTGACTTTCATGTAGACAATTTTTATTCTTATTTTGGACTCCATCCTGTCAAAGATGATGTCGATGATATAGTGATGAAGATTTTTCCCACCACTCTTCATGGAAATGCTGAAAAATGGTATGATGATCTTCCCGATGCTAGCATCACCTCCATGAACCAGCTAGAAGAATTCTTTCTCAAAAAATGTGGCATAAAATTGGAAGACATCCCAGTACTGCTAAAAAGATTTGATCATATAAAACAAGCTGAAAATGAAACCCTATTTAACTTCCGGAGTAGGTTTGAGCGCACTCTATCTCAATTTTAGGGAAGCCATCGTCCTGAAGATAAGTATATTGTGCATCTCTATACCCATGCGATCCAAGAACACTTAGTCTTACCCCTCAGTAAAAAGTGCCCAAGGACGCTCGATGAAGATTACTACATGGCTACAAGAATTGAACGAAACATATCCTTGTCCGGGATAGAAGACCTCTTCACTTCAAAAAGTTTGTTTTCCCATGAAAACTTCATTAATGACTTCCAAGAAGAAGGGGAACAAACCATAATTCAACATGGGATTGCTGAAGACTTGGCTAAGAATACAAAACCTAAGAAAAATGATGAAGTATCAAACTATGCCCCTCCCTCTGATGAAGCAATCCAAGAGCCTGTTTCTCCTGCACAACAAAGAGATGATGAGGTTAGTTGCTTTCCCTTTCAGGATACCAATGACACCTTGTTCCATGATTCAAAGAGTGAAGGAGAAATGGAAGCCTTGAATGAAGTGGATATTCCTTGCTGTACAATCGAGGACAAAGGAGCAATTCATGAAGATGAAATAATGACGCATGCTGAAAACACCAAAATCCTCAAATCTCCTGCACAGGAAGAAACATTAAGTTACCATTCTCCCCCAAAATTTGATAATTTTCTACTTTATGATTTGAAAAGGGAGGAGCAGACAGATAAGTATATGAGTGTTTTGAATCCTCCATGTTATGATACTAATACTAACATAGTTGACATTGATGAGTTCATACATGTTGGGAGACGTAGGTGGGATATAGTTGGCTATGACATGGATCCCATATATGACATTGAGAGTCATCTCCAAGTGTTGCCTTTACAAATATCACAACAAGTTACTTTTGACCAGTGGCAACAAGGAGATGAAATTTTTCCCCATACTCTCCAAAAACCCAAGGATGACCTAGTACCTTATTTTCCTGATGATTTTTGGTCATACCTTGAGGAATTTGATGACCGTTCCTCTGAGAATTTGGATTTATTTTATGAAGATGATCATCAATCACCACTCTGCTCAGATTTTGATACAAGTAAGGACATTGTTTGCTTAAAGAAGGATTCTCATGACTTCTCACTCCAGCCACCTATTATTACTTTACCTTACTTTTCCATTAAAGCTATAGTTGGGAAGTATATATTTTATATAGATTTTCCCCTTAAGCAAACCCGAAAATCCAAGGGTTGGTTGAAAAATACAGATTTCAGTCTATCATCTCAATTTTTCAATCTTCCCTTGAGGATTTGCCAGTCATCTGATACATCTTTGTCAATCCCTTCCCAGACCTCAGAGTATGAGAACATCCTAGGTAGCCAGTTTGTCGACCCTTCGAGTCAGTGTTCTAAACCTTGGACTGTTCATGACCCCTTCCTGAAGTGGATTGAGTACTTTTCTTAGAGATGCACTTGGCAGGATTTCATCCCTCCCACCCGCCTCCATGAGTTAGAATTTGAGATCTCCGATGATATGATATATGTTCTAACCCATGTCATTTTTGTTCTTGATTTATCATTGTTTTGGTTTATGATGAAGCACAAAGGCAGGTATTGTGGGACATTGCTGGATTGGCTTCACTGGTTGTTTGACTACACCAGACTTTCAAGCCAAAAGGTAAATACATGTAAGAGTTTTTGTTTTCACATTCTTACTTGTTGATTGCTTTGTCTTGATATATATATATATATATATATATATATATATATATATATATATATCTATGTATGTTGGGGTGGCATTACCACCCCATTTTATTACTGATGCCTCTATCGAGTTGAGCAGGTCTGCAGGTTATGCCAGAGATGCTAAGGTTTTCATGTGCTCTACGGTGAGAACATGTCCCCAATTTGGAGCCAGATGTTATCCCTAATTTTTAGGGATAACCAGGAGATCATGTCTCAAGGCCCATAGGTCCTAGACATGGAGTACCGAGAGTAGGATTGACCTGAGAATGGCTTTGGAGGGCCCATCCTTCTCTTCTCTCATCAGATTTGTCTTGTCAGCAGCAACAACATTTGTCACCATTGACTTGGTCTTGTATCGGAGAAGGCTCTTGCTCCATGAGGTAATTGGTCCAGGTATCATGGTATGTGTCACCTTTGATCATTATAACCTTTGAATTTATGCATCTGATCCCTTTATTTCTGATGATTGCTTGGATTTTACATTATCCCACTTGACCATGCTTAGGGAGATTGACTGGGTGCCCTAGCAAGCCTGTACCCGTAGGTTTTGGTTTGCCACTGGGGGATTTCTGAAGAGCCATCGTCCGCTCCCATCATACTATCACTTTTCATCATATCTCCCACTCATCTATCCCATTCCCCTTGTCTGGGAATTAGGATGACCCGTTTGTAGGGTTGCACCTTATCTCGTGGGAAGAAGGGGCTAAAATCCTAGAAGGTAAAAGCAGCTGGTAAAAGAGAAAATCCTAGAAATAAAACCTTGAGATGCTTTGCCCAGGGATCCCCAAGAAGGCAACAAAAGGCCTCTTAATAAGAAACAAGAGGGACCCAAGAAAAATAAACAAACAAGACCTAATTAAGAGGATAGGGGGTCTCATCACGAGCCAGAGTATTATGTTCATGGGTGCCTAGCACCATGACATTGCCATCATATGGTTACCACGCCAGGGCAGTGACCTTTGGTTGCATGGCCAAGGGAAAGGGGGTCTCATCACGAGCCAACCTTATCATCTCTAAGAAAGTACTTGTGGGTAACACTGTCAGGTCTGGTCACCACGCCAAGGCAGTGTCCTCCAATTAGTCCTTGGATAAAAAGAATAAAAGAACAAAAAGAAAATAAAGAAAAGAATAAAAGGCAAAAAGGGGTTTGCAAAAAATTTCATCCATGACAGGTACAACTTGCCTTCTACAAAGGCACCCATAGGTAATATCATGCACCCCTGGCTCTCACTCTACCCGTATGTCTGGACATCCCTTTGCCACACCGCATCATTTACATGGCTTGGATGAAAACCCTTGGGAAACTTTCCTTTCCTTATGGATACTATCCCAATAGGTTGTCTTGCTCTCTTTTCTCAGACTTGTATTGTAGGTTTTTGTAACATCTTTGAGCTATTGAATGATATATCAGGCTTTTTGTGCATATGTTTGATAATACTAATGATGAAATGTGATTGACATTGCTATGATCCCTGTGACTAATGATCCCATGGAGGGTGAAGTTTTCAATGTCCAGGACCATGCTTGATGAACATGTACCACTTGGACCGGTACACATGGGGAGATGATCAGTTCGAACCTCCATGGGGATGAAGAGCCCATCAAATGGTTGCTGAGACCCATCAGAAGGGCATAGATGAGACTATGGTTGATCGAGGTTTTTCACCTAAGAAGAAGAGGACATTCAATCAGGGACACTTGGCTGAGCCAGGCCTAGGGGGATTGACCCACTTGAGGTGAAACGTTGGCCCCAGATGATCTAGGATGTCACCAGGAGGCTTGTGACATCATCATGAGTGTATGGCAGATGGACAGGGTTGTTGGCACATGTGGCAGCTTGGAAGAGCCCAAGGAGGGCTAACGTTTGGTTTCCAGATGTTGCACTGGCCCCAAAAGGGCCTAACGTCTCCCTCAAGAGGGCTTGACGTCTCACTTTTTGCTCATTTAGAGTTTTAAAAGAACATTTAATGTAAAAACAATATGATTTTGGTTTAAAGCCTTGTTGGCTAATTTTATGACCTAAATTTAATTAAAGGTCATGATACAATATATATTGAGGAGTTTTATCCTCATTTTGACATAACACACAACTCACTCTCCTAGTGAGGTTTGATTTTTTGTGCTCTACTTGGGTATTTCATCTTTTGAGTGAGGCACACGTATTGAAGGAAGGATTTTCTTGGCATCTTTGACATTTCTCTTGAAGGAAGGTTTACAACTAGGGTTTGCAATGCTATTTCATCATGATATGTAAGTGTTTTTTTTTGCAAAACTTCTTAATTGAATTGTTGTAGTCTTATATTCTTGCATTTATTGATAAAATTTTCTGATTTAAAACCCTAGGTGACAAACACACAAGTAGGTCCTTGTTTCATGTCCCCTAAAAGAGAAATATTCAACCATTGAAGAAGGAAGGAAGAGCCTAGCCATTGCTACACTCTTGTTACTTCTTCCCCTGTGCTAGCCGTACCTTTTAAAACCAAGAAGGATGAGACATCCTAGGCCTAGGTTATCTACACCTAGGGCCGTCCTACTTCTAGGGTTTGGTGATAGGGCCTTGCCATTGCAACACTCTCCCTCACCTCACTCTCTTTTCTTGACTTATCTTTTATTCTAGCCGTTTTTCCAAGTTTAACCTAAGGAAGGAGGAAAGAGCACGAGGCCTTGCTTAAGCAACACCAGAGCGAGCCTCTTTCCCCTAGGGTTTTGTTTCTGGAGCCTTGCCATTGCAACACTTCAAATCCCTTCCCTCTAGTCCTTATCCTTTTCCCTTCAACCCTTGCATCCTCTCTTATTTGACTCCATTTACCCTAGACACTAATCTCATGTCTCCAATGTTGAAGTGATAGTGGTCAAACAAACTTTCAAACACTTATAAACTGAAACCCTAACTAACAACTAACTCTAATAAAGCTGACGTCATCCTTGGTTATTCCATCTTGACACAACAATTTCTCTTTATAAGCAATTAGATGGTGGTTTGAAGCATTTATTAAGTAAGAGATTGATTGGATACATTGTATTCTACATCATCTTAGCATTTATTGATGAATTGATATTGTTCCATTGCTGTATTAATTTTTTGTATCTGGTCAATATTTGTGGCTTATATATTGTTATCAAATAGTTATATGAAGTACTAACCCTTTGAATTATAGCCTGCATATATTGTTCTATTGTTGCTTTGTTCCGAGCAAGTGTTCTCATCTGGGACTATACTTCATTATTGGCTGATTAGCTGTACTATCTGCTCTTGGTGGTAACCTTTGAAGAGGGACTTTCACTTTGACCTTCATACCTTAGCCTCTTCAAAACCCTAGGTTACCGGGGACGTCTCCCTTGGGCTAACCTCCCTGAATAGAAAGAGCCTCCCCATTGTGGTGACATTGGGTGGGGTAGGCTCCTGTTATGCAAGTTTGGCCTTTATCATCTAGCCTTTTGACCTAGCTACAAACTGTGCGATAACACACTTAAAAGATGATATGAATTAGTTTATTAGCTTTATTAACATTGCAGAACAAGCCCTAATATAGATCAGTGTAGTAACAATAAATGATTAAGAACCTCTACCACTTAGCACATAGCAAAAATTTAGATCTAACATTCATCTATCTTTAACACAAGTAAAGCACTAAGCATCAACAAATATATCTATCGTGATTCGTACATAAAAGCATTGAGAAGATTCATAACATAAATAACACATCACAAAGAAAACCAAATACACAAGATATACATGGTTCACCCTAGTGTGGGGCTACGTCCACCAACCGCTTCATCTTATTTATTATTCTTCAATCTCTTACATTTAGTAACCCCTGTGCACCGAGCCACAAAATCAAGCTTCGCATAGGACAAAAGATATGTGCACTGAGCACCAGATCCTCCTTCCAAACCAGGTCAAGGCATACAACCAACTCTGTATCAAGCACAAAGCCTTAATCACATACATTCCTTGGTACAAATCCATTCAACTACTTGCACATAGCTACTTAGGCTTCGCTACTTCTACCATACATTATTACTTATTTATACTTTTACAATCCCTCACAATAAAGCCTAATCATGGGTAAAAACCCCATGGGTCAACATACCATAACCCATTACAAAACCCTAAAGAACCCCTTTTTGGGTCCACATATCCCACAAAATCGGTGAGATCCATGATCTCAACTCCACATGGGTGCTCCTTCCTCGATCAATGTGTCGAAGTCCAAAAAGTGGTCAAACCTGACCAGGTTTCCTCAAAACTTGGTTGAGGTCCAACATGCCCCCAACACTCACCTGTGACTCATCCGAGTCATTAAGGTTTGGGAAATGTTGCTTCGAAGGAATTGAGCTTCACTCAAGCTGCCTCGAATTGTTTCTTCACCTGAGCCTCCTGCTCAGCAAGCTCCTGGGTTGTCTTCTCTGTGATAGGCCCTTCCAGGCGTTGTTCCACTGGTGCAACCACTTGGTCCAATTGTGAGCCTTGTCCATCAATTTCTTCGAACACCTTTGATTCATATTTTATGAGCATAACGAAATGAATACATATTATTAACAGGTTCTTAACACAAAATAACATAGATACAGTAAAACTAGTTTTCTATTCAATAACGAAATAAGCTGAAACTGTAAAATGCAACAGAAACAAGCTTGTTGGAATGGTGGCGGCTTATCTCTAAGAAGAGATGTGACGGCTGTGTTCATTCGCAAGAAGAAGATTACAATGAGGCTATGAAGGAATTTTTTAATAACAAACAAGAATGCCAAAAAAATTATACATCCAAAAACGTAACCCTAGGAGATGAAGCGCCAAAAGTCATGTGGGCCCCGTTTAGGTAATTTAGTACATCAAATTCCCGGGGTCGTAACTTTTGCATACGATCCCCGTTTTAGGTGTGTGATAGACCGTTGGAAAGGTATCATCGAGGAGATTTATTTTGGGGGATCAATCATGCCTTTGGATATCATTGAGGAGCTCGATGCCGAAAAACCTTCATTTAGGTCCTCAAAATGGCCCCGGAAGTTAAAACTGCTAAAAATAGTAAATTGCCAAAATTGTCAGAAAACTATTTTGAGCTAGTTGGAAAAGGTGGGTGGCCACCGATATCCATCTGGATCAATCCTACCTCCTTAGGAATCAATGGTCTCCATTGCGTTGAGGTCCCCCATTAGATGAGGAAATGTCTGCTGAATTTGGCCCCAGGTGAGCCAGTTGCCTTGGTGTAGGAGCTGCCCTGCTTTGACGACTCGATAAAGCTGGATCCTTTGTTGTTGATTTCCCTTGATCTATGTGTCCACAATATGATCATTGGATGCCTATTGTATGCAGTCAAGGTTGAGCTCTGTTGGTGTCAGCTGTTCTGCTACTTCTGAGGTGTCGAATAATGGTGGGAAATAAGGGCGAAGGAGATCCATGTCGAACACTGGGTGCAGGCCAAGGAAGGGAGGAATGTTGAGCTCAAAAGAATTACCCCCCACAACCTTGGTGATAGTGTACGACCCATAACAGAGTGGGTGAAGCTTCCTATGGGGTCCTGTAAGGCGTTCTTTCTGCAAGTGCAACCAAACTTTGTCGCCCCCCTGAAACTTATGTGGCATCCGATGTTGATCATG
>JZKD02S2333176.1:382866-401473 GCA_000966675.3 Picea glauca
TCAATCCTACCTCCTTAGGAATCAATGGTCTCCATTGCGTTGAGGTCCCCCATTAGATGAGGAAATGTCTGCTGAATTTGGCCCCAGGTGAGCCAGTTGCCTTGGTGTAGGAGCTACCCTGCTTTGACGACTCGATAAAGCTGGATCCTTTGTTGTCTATTGCCCTTGATCTATGTGTCCACAATACGATCATTGGATGCCTATTGTATGCAGTCAAGGTTGAGCTCTGTTGGTGTCAGCTGTTCTGCTACTTCTGAGGTGTCGAATAATGGTGGGAAATAAGGGCGAAGGAGATCCACGTCGAACACTGGGTGCAGGCCAAGGAAGGGAGGAATGTTGAGCTCAAAAGAATTACCCCCCACAGCCTTGGTTATAGTGTACGACCCATAACGGAGTGGGTGAAGCTTCCTATGGGGTCCTGTAAGGAGTTCTTTCTGCAAGTGCAACCAAACTTTGTCGCCCCCCTGAAACTTATGTGGCATCCGATGTTGATCATGGCATTGTTTGTACTTGTCATTGGACTTCTGTAAGATATCCTGAACCTGTTGGTGGATGTGTTGGATCTTCTCAATGAACTGGGTGGCTTTGTCAGCTTTAGTTGGAGCAATAGATGAGTAAGTCGAGGTGATCGCAAATGGAAGTGCAACATCTATGGGACCCAATGGTTGGAATCCCAACCCCACTTGAAAGGGGTTGTGGCCAGTTGAGCTATGTAGGGCTTGGTTGTAGCTATGATGGACATAGGGAAGGCTCTCATCCCATGTGCGAGGGTGCTTTGAATTATACATGCGAAGGATATGCACAATCATTATATTTACAACCTCGGTTTGGCCATCTGTCTGGGGGTGGAAGGCCATGGATTTGGTGAGCTTGTTGTCCAGAAGTGACCAGAGGCTTGACTAAAGTGTGTTGAGAAATCAACTATCCTGATCTGAGAAAATGGTTTGTGGGATTCCAAAATGTACCCAGACTCGTTCAAAGAAGAGCTTGGCAGTGGCCTCTGCTATGATGCTCTTCTTGTAGGCAACTAGAATTGCCATCTTAGAAAAGCGATCAAAAACCACAAAAACACAGTCATTTCCCCGCTTGGTGGACGAGAGGCCTGACATATAGTCCATTGAGATGGATTCCCATGGCCTGTTAGGAGTAGGAAGAGGGGTGTACAGGTCCTGTTTCTTAGTGGTTGGTTTGGCAATAACAAAGGCAGTGTAGGACCTAATATACTTGCTGACCTCCTGTCGAAGTTTTGGCCAGTAAAAATGTTTCTCTAGTATCACCACTATCTTTTTGATGTCGAAGTGTCCTACCACCCAACTATAGTGGGCTTCCCAGATCACCTTCACTCGCTCACTTGTTGGAACACAGATATGGCCCAAACGACACAACAACCCATCCTGAAGATGGAAATTATCGATAACTGTGTTTTCACCCAACATTTGGTAGGTGGTGGTGAAGTTAGGGTCTGTCTCATAGAGTTGGGGCCATCTTGATGTCTCATGGACACAAGAGTCTAGAACCATGGTGAGTGCCGCGACTGGCAGTCTGCTGAGGCAATCAATGACGCGATTGGTGCTTCCTATTTTATACTTGATGTTGAGGTGGAATTGTTGCAAGTATGTGGACCACTTTTGGTGGTAGTCATTCTTCAATTTTCCCTGTGTCTGCATGAACTGCAATGGTTTATGATCAGCGTGGATGAATGTCTCCTTCCCAATAATGTAATGTATCCACTAGCGGCATGCTTGTACAATAGAGTACATTGATTTGTCATAAGTAGGGTACTTACGGACAATATCTGACAATGTCTCACTATGATAGGCCATGGGGTGTTTGTGCTAAGTGAGAACGATACCCACAACATATTCTGAAGCATCTGTCTCAATTTCAAAGGGATGTTGTAGGTCTAGTAGTGAAAGTAATGGGGCTGAGCACAAGCGTTGCTTCAAATCATCGAATGATTATTGTTGGGAATGGCCCCACACAATTTTTTCCTTACCACCACCCCTGTTTATTTGGATGAGGGCCCATGCAATATCGAAGAATCCCAACACAAACCTGCGGTATAAATTGGCAAGGCCCAGGAAGATCCGAAGCTCAGTGAGTGTTGTTGGGGTTGGCCAGTCATGGATGAATTCGATCTTGGCTGGATCCACATGTACGCCATGCTGATCAATGATGTATCCCAGGTAATGGACCTTGTCCATACCGAAGGATCATTTTTCTAAGTTGGCGTATAGCTTGTGCTGCCGCAGGGCATGAAGAACCTGCTGAATATGCTATAAGTGTTCAACCCAAGTCTTGCTATAAATTAGAATGTCATCCAGATACACTACTACAAAAGTATTGGTGAATGGTCATAGGATATTTTCCATCATCCTCATGAAAGTGGCTGGAGCATTTGTCAAACCAAAGGGTAAGACCAACCATTCAAAAAGGCCTTCCTTTGACTTGAAGGCGATCTTCCATACATTTGTCTGTTCTATCGGGACCTTTTGGTAGCCAAACTTTAGATCAATATTACTGAAGTATTTGCCCCCCGTGAGTTGATTAAGGAGGTCGTCGATTTGGGGAATCAGGTATCAGTTTCTGACTGTGATTTTATTCAAATCCTGATAATCAATAAAGAGTCGCCAGGTTCCATCTTTCTTTTGTACCAGCACGATTGGGTTCCCGCAAGGTGATGAGATGGGACGGATGTGCCCCTTGTGGAGCAGTTCTTGGATCTGTCGCTTGATCTCCTCATTCTCTAACAAAGAGAGGTGATAGACTGGCCCATTGGGAAGCAGTGCGCCAGGGGTCAAATCGATGGGGTGCTTGAATTGGCAGTGTAGAGGTACCCCTGTAGGTAAGGAGAAGATATCCGAGTATTCTTCCACGACCTTATCTACTTGCTTCTGCTGTGTGGAGAGGTCAGACGCAGAGACCCTAGATGTGGCTGTGATATTTTTCTTATTCTGAGAGAGAATCATGAAGAAGACAAACTTCCCCATTTGAGAGGTGACCTTCCTACATTGCTTAGCAAAGATCAAGGAAATAGCACTAGGTGGGACTGCATCGGGTATCCTGTACAATTTCCTGTTCAAAGTAATAATAAATTTACGAGGCCTAGACTCATATACAACATGACGTTTCCATAAATAAGGTTGGCCCAAAAGAACATCACAAACTTTGAGAGGAGAAACATCACATAATACCTCATCTTTTAAGGGCTTGATGCTGTATGATAGTCGACATTGTTGGCTGACGTGAAGATCGCTTCATTGGTGGAGCCATCCAATGGTGTAGGGTTGTGGGTGTGACGTTGTTGGTAGGGCGAGCCGCTTGATGACCTCTAATGAGATGAGGTTATTTTGGCTACCGCTATCAATGATGAAGTGTAATGGGGTGCCTTTTACCCACATCTGTGAATGGAAGAGGCGCTCTCCCTCTCCTAGCTCGTCTGTTTCACTAGGATGGAGCTTGGTGGTAGCAATGGTGGCACTGGGTTCTGCGTCAATGATCCGTCTTCCCCTTTCTGGTTCTGGCTTAGAGTCAGAATCCACATCTGATTTAGAGACTTTCACTTCATCCACCAATGACTACTTTGAACGACAGTCAACAGTGTTATGCCAAGGGATCTTATGGAAGTCGCACCACTTCTCAGTATCTTTCTTTGTCTTTCTGGTGTCTTTCTTTGCTTGTGGCTTGGACTGGTTGTCTTGATACTGTCCATCTCTACTCTGTCTTTTTTTCTGTGGGTTTGGGCCTCCTTTTCCCATATTTTTTTGTGAGGGGTTCCTAGGCCCAAATTTATGTGTCTTTTGTTTGATCTTCTGCTCGATTTTGATGGCATATCGGTAGGCTATGCCCAAGGATGAGATGCCCAGAAATTCCATTTCATTCTGTATGTATCTATGCAGATCACCGTCATACTTGAGCACCAGATGTCGCTCTGAATCTTTGATACCCATCTTGGTGCGCAAGGTATGGAAGATATTTGTGAAATCGGGCACTGCTTGGTCTCTTTCTTACTGCAGTGTGGTCCATTTGGTATACAGGTCGTCATAACTTCCGACAGGGTAGTATTGTTCCTTAATAGCATCCATGAAGGATTCCCAGGTGGCCATGACTGAAAATAATGATGTTTCCTCTATTTCCTTTTGCTCACAAAAAGTTTCCCAACAATCTTTAACATGGGGAATGGCTTTGAGGAACACAAAAGTAATATTTTCTCTATTCGAAAAGTTATGGACAGAAAAGTACCCTTCTAGTAGATTCAACCACTTGTCTACAACATCTGCATCTATTTGAACTTAAAATATAGGAATATCAAAGTTTATTTGTACCTTGAATGGGGCGACACCTTCGTTCTAAGAAGATGCATTGCATGTTGGTAGCCGCCAAAGGATTTGCGTGAAACTATCCATCATCTCGTTCCTCTGTTGCGTGAGGGGCTTCCTCAATCAATAGTTTGAAAGGATCTCCTGTCCCATCATATTTATTTTCTCCTTTCATGAGAGGTCGCTTGGGCGTGGGAGAGCTTCTGTCCTCAAGAAACAAGATCGAGACCCAACTCTTTATACTCCAACCTCGTTGGGGACTTGCATTAAGATGACAAGGAACAGACCTCTTTGATACCACTGATCTAGATTTTATGAGTAGAATGAAATGAATACATATCATTAATAGGTTCTTAACACAAAATAACAAAGATACAGTAAAACTGGTTTTCTATTCAATAACGAAATAACTGAAACTGTAAAATGCAGCGGAAACAAGCTTGCTGGAATGGTGGCGGCTTATCTCTGAGAAGAGATGTGATGGATGCACACATTCACAAGAAGAAGATTACAATGAGGCTTTGAATCCATTTTTTTACAATAAACAAGAATGCCAAAATCCCTAGACATCCAAAAACCTAACCCTAGGAGATGAAGTGCCAAAAGTCATGTGGGCCCTGTTTGGGTAAGTTAGTACATCAACTTCTTGGGGTCGTAACATTTGCATATGATCTCCGTTTTAGGCGTGTGATAGCCTGTTGGAAAGGTATCATCGAGGAGATTAATTTTGGGGGATCAATCATGCCTTAGGCTATCATTGAGGAGCTCGATCTCAAAAAACCTTCATTTAGGCCCTCAAAATGGCCCCATAAGTTAAAATTGCTAAAAATAGTAAATTGCCAAAATTGTCAGAAAACTATTTTAAGCTAGTTGGAAAAGGTGGGTGGCCACTAATATCCATCTAGATAAACCTTACAGGCTTCATCTTGCACAGGTTGTAGCTTCTATGTGACTTCCATTACCTTTCCCTGGAGGGCAGTGATTTGTTGCTTCACTGCGTGCTGTTCCTGAGATCTCTTTATTATTTCAACTGTGGTGAGTAGCTTCATCTGTGCCTACATGAAGAGTGCTTATTGTTGTGACACATGTAATTGTGCTTCCAGTTTCCTTAGCTTTGGATCTTTTGTGAGGTGGTCATATGTCTGCGTGCTTCTATCGCTTAGTTGTTTACACTCTAAGGCGAGGGCTCCAATCCTTACTACTACATTCTTTGCAGTTTCCTCCCTCTGATCATGCATTTCTTGCGAGGTGCTCGACATTTCTTGAGCCTCCAATTCTTCTATCCTGGCTTGAAGCTGCTGAATGGTCTCGATGAGCTTCACTACTTGAGCCTTGAACAACTCTTGTTCCTCCTCCACCAATCCTGGCAATGAGTGGCATGATTTACTCACTGTTTCTTTGATTATGGACCCTTTTGCGAACAAATTCTCCTTTTCTCTCTGAAGCTTCATGTTGTCTTCCTGGAGCATTGCCCAAAAGTCTTCTCTTTCACTTTCATACGTGGCTACACTGTACCGCACGACTCATAATTGTTCTAAGGCTTCATCTTTCTCTTGTTTCAAGGCTTCTATGGCCTTCTCCTTCTTTTCCTGCATTTTCTGGAATTGAGCTTCTATCGCATATGCTAGTATTCTCAATTGGGTTGGTTCATCCCCCAATTCTACAGTCTGTGATGCAGTAGGTACTGCGCAGACCAAATGAATAGATTGATGTAGTTCCTTCAATTCTTTCTCGACCCTTCCATAAATATCCTCCTGATTTTCTCCATATCTCTACAAGATGTCCTCGAAATCATCCTCCATAGCTCTGTGGACTAAATTGATGTCGTCTTACATGAGCATGGCCTCTAACTAGGGCTTACTAGCGCACATCTTATTTCTTGCTAAAGGTTTATGTGGAGAAACCTTCCTCTTCTGCGGCGTGACTATTTCAGTAGGGGGATATTTCGGTGATGTATCTTCACCTTCTCCTTGCTTTTCTCCTTCATCTCCTCCTCCGTGTCCATCTGCTTGGTCTCCTCCTCCTCCTAGCGAGCCAGATCCATTTTCTTTAGAGGTGTTGTTTTGCTCATCGGTCTCTATATCTTGGAATTCTTCCTGCTTCTTCTTCTTCTCCTTCATCCCACTGGACTGTCTGACATGCTCGACCCAGGTGAGTAGGGGGATTCTTATGGTGTTAGTGTTGAAAAGTTCTGCATCAATAATAGGTACAAGGAACTCCTCTGGCCACTCCTTTGTGATCTGTTCCATGTCGTCATCTGTTAGCTTGTAGTATGACTATAGCTCTTCGTTGCTCTCATCTCTGCATGTAGTAATATAGATGAAGTGTGGATATGTGTGGAATTTTTCTATTGGTCTGTACTAGTGTAGGGTGCGCAGTTTCATGCACGGAAATGACTCAATGGAAACCTTCAGTTGCTGATAATATGCATGGAACACAGTGTTGGAATACCATTGCTTTGTCATGTTGTTGGTGTACCACAAGGTAGAAAACCTAGTGGCCAATGAATCCGATGGTTCGATATCTGGAAGGGTGGATCCTTCATGCACTTTCCAAGCGACAAATGTGATCAAAATGATTATGCAGCTGAAGTGGAATTCATATCCCAAATATTGATCTTCACGACAATATTTCTCGAGTTCATTGACAAGGTAACTCACCCAATTCATCTGCATGCCCTCCACACATTTTCCTCTGAGGTCCACCACAAACTGTTGACTTGTGTGGGGTAGTTCTTTCTTACAATCTTTCCAGCTGTGAGTTGGAAAGTGAGGCACACTACACCATCCATTATAGAGGTTACCTTATAGCCTCGCTTTCCTTTTTCAACTTCGCCGTAAGATTCCTTGATGCACCGTGCCAGGGAGCAGTCCGAGGCCTTCCCTGGATAAATCTGTTGAGGGTCAGGTCAGGTCCCTTCATGCTTAATCCTATAATCTGGTGGATCAACGTCGAATCCACAGTAATCCTTCGGTCGAGCCACATGTATCCTTTATGGTAGCACGATAATAGGAGTTTAACGCAAGCATTAACCTCCTAGTGGTGGCCAAAATGGGGAATCTTCATAACATTTATCATAGTGGACTATGCCAGTGCCTTAATCCATGTTTGGGAGACGAGGTGAGGCTTCTTCCCATTTGACTTCGTCAAGTATCGGTGGGGTGCGAGCATAGCATAGTTCTTTCTATCGTTGAGATTGAAGTCGTTATTCTTCAGTAGTGGGATCTGTCCTAACTGGCTTCCAACTATGCGTATTCATTTCAGAATGTACGTGGTGATAAAGGTGTACTCATAGTCTCGTGGGATGCTATCACGGTTAACAACGCTAGCCAAAGGTGGGATATACTCTGGTAAGATTGACAGGATCTGCTTTGCATTAGCCAGATCGTCGTGATGCTTACTTCGCTGCTCAGTCGTGGGGTTAACACAGCTAGAATGACATCTAGTCAAAGGGGAAGACTACAGTCCCCTAGTTGACGATGCCTGAACACCTTAAAATTTTGGTTTATCAACCATTAGCTTCTTGAGGACCTCCTCGACAGACTTCTCTAGTTCACTAGGTTCTCCTGACATTCTCACTTTTAACAGACAGGTCGGGGTAGGCGAAAAGACAAGTGGGGTAGACAAATGGATGGTGAGGTCTAGCTTCAGATAACACAACTCAACACTTAAATAATTCTCTGTTAGCTCAGTTAATCACGGGTGGAAAAAATTGGGCTCGGTGCAGTGACTGACAATTTAAACAGGCGGGCATCGTAACAAATTCTTCCAATGGGCAGGAATGTTTCCATCAATGAGAATCTGTACATTATGGCATGAACTCAACATACAAAAGCGGTCCATCCACCCATAAATGTGTTTTCTAGCCATTCCAGAGAGTCGTTCTAATGGTCGAGGCGCCTCTAACAGTCATATGGCTTCGCCAGGGAGAAACCCCATTCTGCATGGTCCTACAATTTTGACGAGGTTCAAATCCTGCAAAACTACTGTTGATGAGTCCTGGATCCCTTGATTCAACAATATGAACCTAACCCACCACCGAGGCCTAATTAGACTCTGCAACATTTAATAGTGGAATGGTTCTCCAGATCTTGTGATCTGGCCAAATTATCGATGGGCTTTGTTGTTCCAGAGTTTATACTTAAGGCTTTAAACTATAAAGTCTAGGCATCCGAAAAAGTAAAGAGGGTTTAAAGTATGTGAAAAGAAAATTAGCTCTCTAGAAAAAGAAGCTAAGGCTGATTTCTAAGTTGTCTTTGTCTAGATTCAAATCGTTCCTGAATGCTTATGTCCTAATCAATGGCTTCCCATGAACATTCAAGTTCAACCCAGGTGGTGGCTGTCTCTAGGATAGTATTAAATAAGTTTAACGAGATTTGGGGTTCATTATAAAGTCAAACTGCTAAATCACAGAACCCTGAAACCCAAAACTTATGAAAAGTTAATGTTTTGACCCCTTTCTAAACCATTGACAACTCCATAATCTGCTAAGATATTTAAATTGTTGGATTAGTCATATGATTTTATTTCGACAATGATTATGAAATTGCATTTTTGGTGCTCTTTTTTTATTTAAACAAAAGACAAAATTTTATTTTAGTCTAAGGTTTTTAGGAAAATATAAAGCTTGTTTCAACATAGGCTCCATCTAGGGATCTCGTCTCCTTGCGGGATGATAAGAACATTCAAACCAAGTGCCTTTATTGGGTAAATGGAGTCGTTATTGCAGTTGTGTGAAACATATTCTGGAGAAAACACAAAACAAGATTTCAAGATTTTCATCCTTAACTTTGGAAACTCTCAAAACTAAATCATTCAGTGATATCGAGTTAGGATTATAATAGTTTTCCTTTCCTATAACTGACCTCATATTTGTGTAAGATAATCAAAACAACCTTAATCGTTCTACCAAGATTTATTTGATTTTGTTCGCATCAAGGTGAAGTAATTTCAATATTTTAAGTTAGGGAGTCCCATTAGCTTAGAATGTAGATCCAACCGAAAAGAGAAATAGTTACCAATGCACCTTTTGATTCATGTATAACAACCTATCAGATATGTAGACATTGCTTCACTACCAGAGAGCCTATTCAGTACCTCGATGAAGTTATCATATTTTCCACATTGAATTTCCTTTCACCACTTCCATTCGTATTTTATCATTTAAATGCTGAGATGATGTCAATCATTTAATGAATTTCCTTTCATCATCTCTTTTGGACTAGATGGGGGCAATCATTTTATGAATTTCCTTTCACCATTTGTCATTGTTTCAAAATATGAAGTGGGGGAAATCAATCGGTATGCAATATACCTGGAAAATATCTGTTTATAATTTTAAGAACAGAGGTCTGTCAACTCACTTTAATTACTCTGGACTAATCCTCTCTTGACCTTCAAACATCTTTGGTTTTAGGGAAAATCTCAAGGTGGATTATTATTATATTTTTAGGGAATTTCCTTGAGTGAAACCAATCAGTTTAATCCTGTTAGAATGAATAAGAGAGATAGGATTAACCTAAACATACTTCCAGTTCAGCTAGAGTTAGAGGAACTGTAAAATTTTACCTATTCTTGTTTTGAAGGTTAGTTTATGAGTTTCCAAAGTTAAGGTGAGACCTTTCTCTCCTATGAAGCTTATGGGAAGATATCAAGGATCGGGTGAAGAGAAATCTTGATCATAGACAAGGGAAAAGTAAGGGGTTTCAGATAGTCTATTCTAGATACAATTACTCTTAACAAGCTTCTCATTCAATTCTTGAAACTTTTCCTTGAATTCTTTTTATTGCTTTTTTTTTTTTGGTTGTTCAGAGATTGTTTTTTTTTGAAAAAAGTTGCTTTTTATTTCTCTGATTAAAATTTTAGTGATAGTATTAGTGAGCATGAGATTACTATCTTATTCATTTACATCTCCTGGGACATTTAACCTAATTTTTTAAGACAAAAATTCATACCTTAGTAGTTTTTAATATTTCCAGCCAAACAAACTGTTATTTTATTACCTTTTTTTCAGGAGACATTTAACGTGAGTATCCATGCATGCCACCTTTTTGATGTTTTTAGTATATTGGATTATCAGCAAGTTTCCTGCAATAAGATAATCATGATAGCTGTGAAGAACTCTAGTAGATTATAAACCTACTTATTGCAATTTTTGACCTAATTATATATCTATATTTTTATTTTCTTTAAGCCGACCTTTTGTATTTACAGTAAAAATAAAAACTTATTGAAAGGAAGATAAATGTAAACAAAAAAAAACATGAAAACAAACCGGTATGTACAATGAGAGTTCAAAAACATATTACTGCATGAAGTGCTTGAGGTACCGCCCATTGATAGGGGCGTTAAGAATCTTTCTGTTGAGATTTTCTAATAAAAACACATTCTTTCCCTCAAAGGATGCAATTTTGTATGGTCCGTACTAGATCTGATCAAACTTACGATGTTTCCCAACATCCTCTTTTCTGGATTCCCATTTTAGAACCAAATCACCATGGAGAAGTTCCCTATCTTTAGCTTTTCGGTCCAATAAGGCTTTCATATTATCTTGATACTTCTGTAATTTTTCATCTACTTCGGCCCTATTTTTCTGAACCTCAATTAGTTGGTATATCTTCCTGGTAATGTCATTTGGCTCTTCGTTTGAGTGTTTCCAGAGTTTCATTACCAGTAGTGCTATATTTATTGGTAAAATAACGTCAGTACCATATACCATCTGAAATGGAGACATTTCGATTGACCATTTTGTGCCTATCCTGTTAGCCCATAAAGCACATTTAAATGCACATGTCATGCTTTCTTATTTTCGGTCAGTACTTTATTAATTATAGTGATCAGACTTTTGTTAGATGACTCAACTAATCCATTACCTTGTCGATAGTAGGTTGTGGAGTGTCCTAGCAAAATGTTGTATTTTTGGCAAAAAATTATCATGGCCATGGACTTGAAGGCCCGAGCATTATCAATAACTATTTTTTGAGGACAACCAAATATTGATAGAATATTTTCCTCCAAAAAACTGATCACTACTGCGTCAGTTGCATTTCGTGTAGGAATAGCTTCCACCCATTTAGTGAAATAGTGTGTAGCGGTCATAATCCATTTGTGTTGAGCACTGGAGTGTGGATGGATTTCTCCAATAAAATCAAGGCCCCTTTGTTGAAATGGAGCTTCAATTTTAATTGGAACTAAAGGTAATGCCAAGACTTTCTGCTTGCATGTAAACAACTAACAAGGATTACAAGTTTGAACTTTAGTGTTTACATTAGTGAATAATTTCGTCTAGTAATACCCGACTCTTAGGATTTTATAAGCCATTTCTCTCCAAGCATGATGTCCTCCACACACTCCTTCGTGGAATTCATCTATAACCTTTTTTGTTTCGGATTCCATTAAGCAACTCAACAAGAAACCTAGGGGATCCTTCCAATACAACTTACCATCTATAATACAATATTTTACAGCGTGTAACTTCAATGTCCTAGCTTTATATGAGGTTAGTTCACTACCTTTTTGAAGGGTTAGTAAATAAGAAACAATATCATGGTACCAAAATGAAGAAGAGAATTTTCGTAGAACTTCAGTTGAGGGCATAATTACGTTGAGTTTGTCTATCTCTAAAAATCCTTTGTTCTCTTGTAGATGATTTATTTCGAGTACTTTCAGATTTGATTCAGTCAACAATTTAGCCAAACCCTGACCTTTAATAAGTTTAGTTGGTTTAACTTCCAGGTTGAATTCCTGAATTTTGGCTAACCATCTGCCTCTCCTTCCATCACTGTCAGGTTGAACCAATATATCCTTAACAGAACTAGTAGGGACATAAGCAATGATCTTAGAATGCAGTACGTAAGTTCTGAAATATTTGAGGGCTTTCACCATTGCATAAGATTGTTTTTCCAATATTATTTTAACTCAACATCTCTGAGACTTTTACTAAAAAATGCAATGGGCTGCTCAAAATCCTCATCATTTTTCTGTAACAATACGACTGCAATAGTATGCTTAGAAGCAAATGAAAAAATAAAAAATTCTTTCAAATAATCAGGACTCTCCAGTATTATTGCTTCACCTATGACCTTCTTGATGCGTTGGAATGATGCCTTGGCCTCATTCGTCCATTTTACCTCGATATCCTTCTTAAGCATATCTGTAATCAATTTCACGATTTCAACAAAATTCAGAATGAATCTTCTCAAAAAAATTATTTTCCCTAAAAATGATTGAATCTCTTTCCTATTCCTAGGAATATTAATAGTATCTATTGCTTCGACCCTTTTTGGGTCAATTTTTATTCCATCCCTAGACACTATATGGCCCAAAAGATTACCTTCTTGCATTTCAAAATGGGATTTCTTGGGATTTAGAGACAAACCAAATTTGCGAATTTTTTCAAATGTTTGCTTAAGGTGCGTTAGGTGCTCTGCATCGTATTTAGAAAAAAATTTAGATCGTCAAGATAAATAACGACAAACTTATCTCTCTCGTAGACAAAGGCGATATCCATATCTCTTTGAATGGTAGCTCTTGCATTCATCAAGTCGAAAGGAATTTTTTCATACATGAAGGTACCCCAAGGGGTGGTGAATGTCGTTTTCTCTTTTGGCTGAGGCTGTAAGGTGGACTTCAAAGGAATGCCATCATGATTAAATAACCTTTCTAGAGGGATCATACCTTTGGGAATTTGATTATTTTTTAAAATAAGCATACGATGATTAGCAATTTTATTTTGAAACTCTCGAGGATCTTCCCCTTCCTGCATAATCCAAGAGGGATTGTTCTAATTTTCTTGGTCTATATGTGTTTCGACGAAGTCATCCACCATCTCTAGAAATTTTCTAATTTGTTCATCATCCTCAAAAACATGCCAATTTCGTATGTTATTCAGGATGGAAGGTCTATGTATCATCTCTATATGGTATTTAAGTTTGAAAATTGTTGGAGGTGTGAAGGTCGAGGCTGCTTTAGTCAGTGAATCTGCTCATTGATTTTCAGTCCTAGGGATGTACTGAACACTAAATGATGAGAAAAAGTTCTCAATTAGATCCCAAGCACAGTTCCTATAAGATCTCAACCTTGGGTGCTTAGCTTGGTACTGATGGTTAACTTGTTTTATGATCAGTTCAACATCACCGTAGACTTCTAAGTTCTTAATTTTTATTTTTCTGGCAACTTCTAATCCTAGGACTAGAGCCTCATACTCACACACATTATTAGTATAATCTATGTGCCATTGTAATCTATAATAAAAAGGTATAATGAACTCGTCATCGTGTGCCACAAACAACACTCCAGCCCCTGCTCCCTCACAAGATGAAGCACCATCAAAATACATTTTCCAAACTCCGGAACTATATACATTTTTATTTATTTTTTCTTCTTTTTCTTTTTCCTTTCTTGTACAACTTTATTCTATACATACATCAATATCATCATCAATAGACATAATACAATTCCCTAAATCCCGATCAACAATATAAACAAGGTAGTTATTTTGGTTCAGTGGATCACTTACCGTAAACACTAACCTCGTTTCTCTGTACAAGCGTGTGAACTGTCCTCCAAAGATCGATATTGTGGCATATGTCATGTCAAGATGGAGTGATCCTCCAATCTTGGTGCCTCAAGACCTGGATAACAACATGCCATACTTTGGGGGTATATCAACATCAACCACATCCATCAGAATGCTTTTTACAGGTATCTGTGCAAGATTAACTACTAAATATTTTATCATACCTATACATTTAACTTTTCTTGAATCAAACTAATACAGATCTCCATAAGGTCAAGTGATTTCGAGACCAATTCTATCCATAATGGATTTAGGAATTACATTGTGAGAGGCTCCAGAATCGAACATACAATTATGGAGTAGGTGATCGTACATAGTTAGCGTGATATAAAAAGGGGCAACAATATCTCTGGCGCCTTCGAAATGTGGACCGAAAATTATGTTAGGTTTGTCATCTTCCAGATTTATAACGTCAGCCTGACTTTCATTATCTGAAAAATTAATTGTCGTAGCAATTTTCTTTCAGTATATTTGGTTTTTAGCCAGTTCGACCAAAGGTATAGGGATTTTGATTTTACTAATTTCATTTTCCAGACTAAAATTTCCCGTTGTTTTATCGAATTCTGTGGTTTGAGCTTCTATCCCCTTCTTTTCAGTTTTATTTTTTTGTGACATTTTTGTTTCAGCCACAGGAACCTCTGCTTTCCTTGTGTTGATGACTGGTGTTTTTGCTGGCTTTGTCTTGGTAGACTGTGTGTCAGCAGTCTTGGTTTTAACAGTTTGTTTTTCAACATCTTTTGAAACTGCCTCGTCTGTTTCTCCCCTTGGCAAGATTTTCTTCACTGGGGTGGTTGTGATATTCCTGTTTCTAGGCCTTAGGTTGTACTTTTGGTGGAGTTCATCCAGTATATCATCAATGATCCCTTGATAAGTTGAATCTTCTGTAATAATGTTGTTCTTGTTATTTTCAGATCTATATTCTATATTCTGTATTTAAGGATTTTTCATAATTTTGTCTCGTCAAATAAGGTTGTTGACAATCATCACCAAGATTACTTATGTCTTCTTCTAACTCCTCAAAATATTGCATGTCTTCTCCTCCTATAAAATTTTCATTTTTGAAGGGAGCTTGGATCTTTTGGTCCTCATTCTTAATTAGTCTTTGTTGTGTTTGAGGGTTAGGATTCCTTTTGAAATCCTTTCTAGGGAAATGATAATTCTTTGATTGGTCCAATTCCATTCTTGAGATATTATTCGACAATTATTTCATTATTCTCTCCATGTCATCCATCTTGTCTTCCAAAGACCTCCCAGATCCAGAGGGTCCTGCTTGTGCTCTGTACTGTCTGGTTTCTTTATTTCCCGTTTCAAATTTTGTTTTTAACTTTTCTGATGCCATCATATTTGACTCAATTTGTAAACCATCATCCTGCATTTTAGTGAGGTCTACATATCTCCTTTCCCTCAATAGTAAAGTGAAATCAGGGTCAAAAGCCCCAACAAAAGTTACTTTTGTTGCAGGTTGGGAAGGTTTAACCTCAACTGGAATTTTTCTATACAATTTATTAAACCTTTGGGTAAACTCGAGAACTGATTCTGAATTTTTCTTTCTCAAATCCCCAAACTTGATTATATAGTAGAGATGATCTTTCCATTCTCCCCATTGTCTAATAAAAGCATTTTCCAACTCATCGTATGATCCTATTGATCCTCCTGCTAGACCTCAGAACCAGGTTCTCACCTGTCCTTCAAAGGTTTGAACTAGGAGTCTAGAATAAACATCCTCATGTTCAAGACCAAGGATGTTAGCAAATTGATCAAAGAAATTGATGTGTTCAACGATAGTCAAGTCTCCTTCTCCAGTGAATTTCGACAGATTTTTCATATAATTTTTCAGGTAAGTCATGAAGGGGAACTGGGAGAACTAGAGGGGTGTATCTAGTGGCTACCTTTGAAAAATTCTAGGAGGGGGGGATGGTCCTTGACTGACTCCTCCTCCTCCTGCAACTCCCGCACCACCTTCTTTGACCACAACCATTGAAAATTTAGGAGATAAATATTGGAGATTATATGAAGGACTTTTAAAGGTGTGTGGTAACCATTCAGTTGTGTCTAGATAGTGCGAGATGATTTTGGGAGGATGGTCATCAATGGATAGGAAAATTGAAAAAGAGGGACTTGGAAAACGAGGATTGGTTTCCTCAGATTCATAGGGTATATATACCAGAGAGCCAACATGAGTTGAGTCAAGGTATACAGTATACTCTTCAGAGTTCTAATAGATTGGAAACCAAACTTTGGGAAGTGAAGAGATGTTAATCCAGGCGGGAAGTGAGATAGATATTTTACCTTTATTGGTAAAAGAATCAGTTGAAAAAGTCTCAGCTTTAAATTCGGGTAAGACCAACCCAGGCTCTAGGATCTCAACTCTATCGATGGATGGTTCTCCACAAAGGAGTGAGGCATTCAACCTTTCAAGTAGATACTTAGTATTCAACTTTGTGAATTTAGGTTGATAAATCTTACTTGTCGATGAAGCATTCTATTTAAGGTGTCTTCTTGATTTCAAGATTTTTTCTGGGTCAGATACAGACGAAGTCTGCTTGTTGCCTGGATTTTTTCTGGTATTCTTTCGGTTAAAATCCAGTTTATTAATCGTGGAGTCGCTAAGTGAAAGATGAAAATAGACTTGTAAAGTATTCAATCTTTGTTCACGATCAAAGAAAGAAATTACTAATGTCGTTCTTCCCAGGGAAAAGCAAATTCATTTCTTGGTTCCTCGGCAACGACGCCAAAAATATGTTGTTCCAGAGTTTATACTTAAGGCTTTAAAGTATAAATTCTAGGCATCCAAAAAAGTAAAGAGAGTTTAAAGTATGTGAAAAGAAAAATAGCTCTTTAGAAAAAGAAGCTAAGGGTGATTTTTGAGTTATTTTTGTCTAGCTTCAAATCGTTCCTAAATGCTTATGTCCTGTTCAATGGCTGCCCATGAACGCTCAAGTTCAACTCGGGTGGTGGCTGTCTCTAGGATAATATTAAATAATTTTAACACGATGCTGGTTTGATCTGTGATTCCGGGTGCTATATTAGGCTGTCTTGTAACAGGTACAGTCATGGAGGAAAGAAGGTTAAAAAAAAGATCTATCATTTTTTTAGGGTTTTCTTTTTCTGTTTTAGATTATATGAGAAAAGTTCCTATATTGGAATAAATAATATAACAATTTTAGAGGCCATTTACCGTATCTGAGTTAAATTGAAAATCATGAACATGATGAAATAAAACATAGAGATGTTTAAACAACGTGAGGCATCAATCATGGAAGAATCTCACCTGTAACAGAAGAGGAAATTAGATGAGAAACCTTTAATGAAGCAAAAAGATGTAGTAATCTCAATAATTCACAGGTCTTGTGTCTACTAATAGCAAGCACAGAGGAAAATCTGTAAACAATCAGATGACTAAATAACATAAAACCACCGTAGAAGTTGTACTAATTTGTTATTAAACATTCATCAAAGATATGTAAGAAATGATGCTAAAAATGAAAATGTAGAAGAACACATAACTTAGGATGATCGGAATCTAGAGTCTCCAGTTTGCATTGTATTAATTATTGTAAAGGAGAAATTTATCTGCTACAATCGGCCAAAAAAAAGCCTTTTTTAAGTCTTTTGAAATTATATTTATACAAAAATCACCAACTCTAGATGGTTGGTGTTTTCTTAACTCCTAGGCGCTAACGGTTACATAATACAAACTTGAACCATTTAGCTTGGTTACTTTCTATCTTTCTATCATTCCAACAAAATGAGCATGCATAAGTTACTTCATTATTTCTTTTAAGTATCTCCTTCACTTGGTCCGAGACATTCAACGCACCTGCTTAGAAATTGTATTAAAACTCTGGAAGGATCCGTCATATCCTTTGACTCAGACAGACATAACTTTCTCTGAATTTTTGACAAATTGTCCTCAAACCTTCTATCTTTAAACTTTACTGATTGTAATTGTCAATTCGATTTCACCAGCCATCTATCCATTTGGGCAACGTCAACTTGTTTTAAGTGCGAAATTTCTATTTGAGTTTCATTTAAGTTCTCTTTTATGTGCAGTTGATGCCTTATAACGTTGATTTGTCCTAGTAGTCCAGGACAATCACCTTTTCCAATGCCTAGAGATTTTTTATCTAGCAAATCGAAAGTTTCTTCGCAATCCTCCTTAATTTCTTTGCCACTTTCTTACTTTAAGTATATTGGCCTCCCATATTGGACTCACATACCTATATTGGCCTCCCATACCTAGGGCATGATATCACCCCTGATTTTTTCTACGACAGACAACCTAGGAGTTACTGATACCTATTATTTAGCCGCAAATACAACTACCTTTTGAAAAGTGGCCCACACTGCTTTAGCCTCTTTCTCTTTGAAAGCAATGTTCTCTAATGACTGATTTATTTCCCGAAAACAATTTTGAATGATATCTACTTTAGAAAACATGCTTTGTTGTTATGCTTCTAGCTTCTGGTGCACTTCCAGTGCCTGGGCTTTAAATACTATTATATTTACCACCTGGCTTTCAGTAACACCTAATTTGACTTGTAGCCGCCTTATTAATTCCTCTTGCTGGACGACCCGACCTTGGCTTGCTTGCATCTTATTATACATTTCATCTAGACTAGACTTGAGTAGTTGGATTTCCTGTTTTTCAACAACTCTAGCCTGTTCAAGTCCTTTATTTATCTCATCTCTAATATTATTCTCTGTGTTC
>JZKD02S2333176.1:401483-423316 GCA_000966675.3 Picea glauca
ACCTCCCAACCACCCTGAAATATAAATTTCTTGTTACTAAAACTTATTACAGTGATATAAAGTTATTCAATGGCTTACCAGCCTTGTCATTGTTATGTTACACTGCTCTGCCCTGTCTGCATCAGTGTCTTTTGCACACCCCTTACATTTTCTGTTCTTCTGCCTTTTATGCTCTCTGCGCCATATCCTTTCAATGCAACATTCCTCTACTGTGCATTTCTTCTCCTGTGCTCTACCTCCTTGCACACCCCTTGAATTCTCCTACACAGCAACAACACTTATCTCTTCTTTGTTTAGCATTCTTATAGTCTCTATTGTCTTTGTGCATGAAATATTCGCAATGCCTCTGCATGCTCACTATGTACCAAATTCCTACACAACTCGAGTGCTCTATCTGATCATCATCATGACTCTTCAGCTTCTCTGGCCATTTGCCACTCGTTCAACATCACTGTATGTTATACTGAGATTCCTCAGCCTCTCTGGTAGTTTGAGACTCTTTGTCTTCTCTATGACAGTCGAGCTCACCTTCTCTGTTCCAGTTACAAGCCTCAATGCTCATCTAGCTACCAATCACCTCCACGAACATATTCATCACTCTTGAAGATTCCTAGAGACTCTTCACCTCCTCTATCAATCACCCCGAAGTGTCTTCGACTCCTCTGGCAAAAACCATCAATGGTTTCTGGCAGTTACACTGTGTCGTGCTACAGTAGCCCTCCTATGTTGTTCAAATTCACCTGCACCGTTGGATTGGCTCCATGGGATCTTTCATTCATTTCGGCATTTCGGCATTCGTGTGACCATGTGTCTCGACACTCCTAGTCGCGATCCTCGAAAAGGATCTTGGTTGCTCTAGCTCTTTCCTCCATATCTCACCAATGTGACCAAGGGTTTTGACCACAGCCTTATGCATAAAGCACTTTCGCGATTTCACGTTTCGTGAATCTGGAGATGAGGCATCTCGACTCTCCAAGTCGCAATATCTAAAACCCCAAAATGGAGCTTATCTGGACTAAATCCTTCCCTTCTCGTGACCACCAGTGGTGACCATAGGTTGTGCCAAAAAGGTGCTTCATATGTCGTGAGTTTCCAGACCATGCTTCGTTGACCCTAAGTCAGCGAAATTCCAATCGCTTGTCACTTGTCCTATGATTCGACGGTTCAGATCTGATCTTGATTTGACAGCTACAATTAACTTCGTGATTTCACATATCACAATTTTGGAGATGAGGCATCTTGACTCTCCAAGTCACGACCTGTGAAACTCCGAAATGGAGTTGGATCGACGGTCCAGATCACACCTTGATCTGACGGCTGCGATTAAATTGCGATTTCACTTTTCACCGTTCCTTAGATTGGGGTGCTCATCACTCCAAGTTGAGATAGGTGAAACTCCAAGATGGAGTCAGATCAACGGTCCAGATCAAACTTGATCTGACGGCTAATATAGTTTCACGATTTCGCATATCGCGAATTCGAGCCTCTTTCTTTTGAATTTCTTGACCTGCAAAACTATGAAATGGACTCTTTATGGTGCTCTAAACTTTTTCCACACGTCCCATTGATCCAACGGTCCACGACTGTCCTATCCACCTTGCAGCTTCACCATATCTAATGGCTATTGGTCCTTCATAGATACCTCATATCCTACGTCCCAAATCTTCTCGAAATTTCACCACTTCACGATTTCGCTGTTCTTGCCATCGTTGTTCTTTGCCATCGTTGATCTTTGCCATCACTGTTCTTTGCCATTGCTGATATTTGCCATCATTGTTCTTACCATCGTTGATCTTTGCCATCACTATTCTTGCCATCAATGACAAGCTTACTCCCAACTGTAAACCTTCCAACACCTTCGTTGGAGAAAGGGACAAATTTGTGGTCATCTATCTGGATGATATCACAGTCTTCTCCAGATCTAATGTAGAGCATTGTGAACATTTGAAAAGGGTTTTCTTGAAATGCAGAAAGTTTGGCCTCTCCTTAAATCCCAAGAAATTGTTATTTTCCATAAGGGAGGGTAAACTAATGGGGAACGTAGTATCTATTGAGGGAGTAATAATTGACCCCGGGAGGGTGGAAGAAATCTAGACCTTGTCATTCCCTAGGTCCAGGAAATAAGTCCAATATTTTTTGGGAAAGATTAATTTCTTGAGGAGGTTTGTTTCCAATTTTGTTGAATTGATAAAGCTTATAACAGCCATGTTGAAGAAGGGAAATGAAGTCAAGTGGATTACTAAGTCCCGAAATTCCTTTGATCAGATAAAGAAAGCCTTGACTGAAGCACCTATGCTTATCAATCCTGATTACTCAAAGGATTTCCTCATTTTTTTCATTCGCTTCACTTGATACAGTAGCGACTTTTTTGTTGTAGAAGAATGCTGAGGGGTTGGACAACCTATTTCATTTTTTAGCAAAGCATTGAGAGATGTTGAATTGAAATACGACATCATAGAGAAGCAGGCCTATGCTTTGGTTAAAGCTCTCAAAGCCTTCAGAGTCTATGTGTTGCACTCAAAAATCATCACATATGTTCCTTCATCTTCTATGAAGGAAGTTCTCATCCAGCCAGACATAAATGGAAGAAGGAGCAGATGGATCGCCAAGATCCTTGAATTTGATCTGGAGATCAAGCCCACCAAATTGATCAAAGGTCAAGGTTTAGCCAAGTTGTTGGTTGAGGCTAATTGCCAAGCTTTGGGGGTAAATTTCATCAACACTTTCTTAGAAAGTCAGCAGTTTGAGCTGTCTGAAATAAGTTCTCAAGTGGAACCCCCCATTAGTAGGATGTCCTTGGTACAAGGACGTTATATATTTCTTGCAAAATTTCCAGCCTCCTGACTGCATGGGAAAGAGAAAGGTCAGAGCTTTAAAGCTTAAAGTAATTAAATATTGCCTCATTGATCAAGTCTTATATTGGAAAGACCCCTAGGAATGCTCTTAAGATGTTTATCCCGCAGGAAGTGCAGAAGATCATGTTTGATTTTCATGACAACCCTTGTGGAGGACACCACTTCTGGAGGACCACGACCTACAAAATTCTCAGTGCTGGATATTTCTGGCCTACTTTGTTCGCTGAAGTATGTGAAAATTTCGTAGTTTGTATCAGGTGTCAAAAATTCTTAGGGAAGCAGCAACTAAATCCCTTTCCATTGAAGCCTGTAGTCGCTTCAGTACCCTTTCAACAATGGGGTCTAGACTTCATTGGGGAAATTCACCCTGCATCAAGAGGTCAGCACAGATAGATCGACTACCACAGATTATTTTACCAAGTGAATAGAAGATATTCCCATAAATAGTGCTTCTAATAAGGTAATCATAGGTTTTCTGGAAGATATTATAGTAATATTTGGTTGTCCAAGTAGAATTGTCACTGACAATGTTGCATCTTTCAAGGTTGGACCATTGATCTCGTTCTGTGAGTAGTTTGGAATCAAATTAATACATTCTACCCCATACTACCCCTAGGGCAATGGATTAGCAAAGTCATCTAAAAAAATCCTGATAAACATCATCAAAATACTGCTAGAGGACAACAAGAAAGCATGGGGTTCAAAGCTCAAAATTTCTCTGTGGGTCGATAGAGTGACAACAAAGGGGTCTCTTAGCGTCTCTCCTTTCCAGCTTGTATATGGAACTGAAGCAGTTTTTCCTTCTCATCTCGCCTTGTTGATGGAAAATTTCTTCCAAGACTTCTAGGAAGAGCTTGATGACATGATCAGGAGGCTACATTAGCTGGTAGAAATGCAGCAAGCTAGGGATTATCTTTTGGACAAAGCGCATGAAGGCCAACAAAATATCAAGCAAGCCTTCGATAGAAAGGCGAAAAAAGAAGATTTCCAGCTGGGAAATCTAGTACTCAAATGGGATGTGCCCAATCAGGACAAGGGAAGCATGGTAAACTCAAAGCCCTTTGGGTCGGACCCTTCAATATTGTTGAGGCATTTTCAAATAATACTTACAGGTTGCAGAATCTGGAGGGTGATGAATTTTTTGGTGGCCCAATAAATGGGCACTTCCTGAAGAAAAAAAATTGTTTAAAACCGCAATCGGCGTCCCACCATTGTAAATATCATTCATGTTTTGTGTTTATTTTGTTTTGTTTTAATAGAAGACTCTACAACCCAACACTAAGGAACTGAAGTCGCGAAAGGATTTATCAGAGCCTCACAGGGAGGAATCTATTCCCCATGGAGCCTAATGTTATCACATAAACTTGTCAAAACCTTAAGGGTTTGTGGTTTCTACCTAGGTCTGTAATTTTGCCTATCTTTCCTCCTTTTGCAGACCCAATCATAGGTTTTATTTCTTGGCTTATAGTTTTTCTTCTCATTGCCTTCATCTGTTTGATCGACCTGTTTTTCCTTAGTGGATTGCCTAAGAAGTATCGTCCATAAGCTTTTATGTTTTCCATAAAGTTGATCACCTCTCTCTCCTTGCCTCTGTCGCTGATCCTTTTGTTTTCCCGAGCCCTCAGTCAGTCATCCAGGTAGTTTCCCATAGAAGCCATAGCCATAAGCGCAAGCACAGAACTTAGAGTAGGTTGATATGTACTTAATTCAAATGAGTGAGCAAGATCATCATTCAACAGTGGAAATCCATCAGGCAGATCAAATCGATGGCCATCGAGTGATCAGGATCATAGAGTTGCACGAAGTATAGCATGATAGTTCTGAAATCACGAGGCCATCCTAGTCATTGATCCTAGGAAGGACATGTGGTGCATGATTATCATAAGTCATGATTTCACAAGACAGAGTATTCAAAGAGAAGATTCTTCAGAACTCACGAAATGCAAAATCGCGAAACGATCATCCATTGGATCCGAGCGCGTGAAGGGAGAGTTGAATCGTTGAGATAAAGGAAGATCAGAGCTGTCTGATGCAAGGGGAAACGTGTCACTCGATCCAAGCAATCATGATTTCGTGACTCAGGGATTTCAGCATGGAACACAGTGCAAAATCGCGAAACGCAAAGTCACAAAGTGATCTAAGTTGTCCAACTAGGGGAGCACGTGGTAGCAGATAAGAGAAATAAATATTTTGTGTTTCACAGGATCATCTTGGAGAAAGTGGACGTCCTGAAATATCAATAGACAAGGTCCCGAGGGTCCTAGATCCCAAAATTTTGATATTCATCTTGCTATCTAATCAAAGGGGACGTGTGGCACCTCATCCACGAGAGCGCAATTTCACGACTCGGAGGTTTGAGCATGGAGCACAACATGAGTTTGTGAAGCGAGAAATTGCGATGTGCCTAAGAGTTGGACCCATGATCACATCCTGCGGTCATATGGAAGCAAGGTCATAAAGAAATGGAAAGCGCTTGTCGAGCAGCGGGCAGCTAAGATTGTTCAAGGAAATGATCGTGGCTATCAAATTCAAGGCAAATCCAGTTGTTGATTTGGATGGGATATTTCACAGGCTCGAGCATCACGATAATTGGAATCAAGAGGAGTGAAGTCTCTCGAAATGTGAAATCCTAAAATTTCACATCGGAGCCCCAGGTCATGGCCCGAGGTCACATGGGGCGATGGAAAGGAACTATGCAAAAGACCAAAGTGTCTGAGCTGGCACAAAGAAGAATTTGCGTGGCCTCAAGGTGCCAAAGTTGACTTGAAGGAGTCATGAGCTCACATGGAACATGCATGGGTGTCAGGCCTCACCTTGATCCTGATGGAAGTGGTTAATGAAAATGGGGAAGGTGGTTGAAACCTTGTCTCACCACATAAATGGAAAGGTTTAAAAAAACTAGTCCTGGAGGGAAAACTCTATTGGTTGTGGAGCCTGATTATCTTCCTAATTCGGAGGTCCTTGATTTCATTCATGTTTATACCCCATGAATACTTTAAACCCCAGAAGAATGTACACTCTTCCACACAGGGGAGTGCAAAGGGGGGTTACCCCTTGAAAGTTCCCCTGTCATGGATTTTCTTATGAAGCCCATACTTATATGATATTGCGTCTAAAAAAAGAATGAAAGTTCAATATGACAGAGGAAGATGCGAACATCAAGCCTTGAATGCAATGACTAGGATGCACTTCTGAGGGGAACTAGTAGTTCTGAGTATAAATAGTTAGTTTTGATATCTTTGTTGAGGTCGATGGTTGAGTTAAACTCCCGATTGTAAATTTTTAGTAAAGCCTCTAGTTTTCTAGTTATGTATATGTATTTGAGACTTCTTGTTTAGTGAAATTTAGCTTCTTTTCATATCTTTGTAAACATTTGTGTTAGAACACTCAGGCATGGAGGATCCAGTTAAGGGTTATTATGTTTTTGTAATGTAGGTTTGATAACAGGGACATCACCACTAGTTTTAATTAGTCTTTGTCTTTAGTTTCCCCAATGTTGAATGACTCGAGAATGGATGATGCAATCAGGTTATTGTTATTGAATTATGATGTATGTTTGATCTCAATTCAGTGACAATTTCATTCATTTCCTCAAAACTATGAACCAAGAGGATGTTGTCTTCTGAGTTTTTCTTCTTTAGGCTGCTAGAAAACCAGATGTCCATGGAAGATCTCTCCACTCTCACCAAGTTCTTCTCCCTATTCACCCTTATTTGCAACTTACTAACTGAAGTTAGATAGAGACCTCATTTTCCTGTGCATGTCGGTCCAGTTTTCTGAGTTAAAGTGATATTATTCTGAGTCTGCGTCCATTAGACAACCCTTAAATTTATTCATTGTGACATACAAACTGATGGGTACTGGGCTTACCTCTACCACAATCCAAAGGTGACTTCTGGTGCTAATAGGTCCCACCCAAGAGAAAATACAAAAATATATAGTCTAAATTGAAGGAATATCCTTTACAAGAAAACGTAAAGCCTATTGAAACAAGCTTTACATTTTCCTAAAAACCTTAGACTAAAATAAAATTTCGTCTTTTTGTTTAAATAAAAAAAGAACACCAAAAATGCAATTTGATAATCACCGTCGAAATAAAATCATCTGACTAATCCAATGGTTTAAATATCTTAGCAGGTTATGGAGCCACCAATGGTTTAGAAAGGGGTCAAAACATTAAATCTTTTCATAAGTTTCGGGTTTCAGGGTTCTTCGATTTAGCAGTTTGACTTTACAATGAACCCCAAATCCCCGGTACCAAAGTTGCGAAAGATTAATTTAATGAGAACTTAAACCAAGTAATAAGAGTGATTAAAAAATGTTTAACGATAATTAAAGCCTATCGTAATTTCATTTTCGGGAATCCCACCTCAAACGATAGCTCAAACTCTCAATGTGTAAGTCACGAAATCCCTTTTAATCACGATTAATTAGGGGTTTAATCATACTTAATATATCGTTAATCAGTCACATTTTTGGGAATCGGAGAATTATCACTCATCACGCCCAAAAAACCCTAACACATGGAGTCCTAAAAATATTAAAGTTCTTAAGTGTGATTAACTTAACATTAAAACAAAAGTTAATGATATAAAATGGTTTTTCTCATTTTACTTTTTGGGATTCTTAAATGATATTACATCCAAAACCCCAGTCTTGAATCGTCGATATTTGGAGCATTAATTATAGATTAATGGAATATTTATAGTGTAAGATGTGTATCTCTAGTCATACTCTCCTCATTAAGACAAATAAATTCTTTGCCCATAGAAGCACATTTTAATTAAGGCAGGTTGAAGGTGAATAAAGGTCTTTCATTCACACTTTCAGCAAATAAGCAAGTTGTATTCAAGAAATTTTAAATTGTCTTCTCTATAAAAGGTATCCACTTTTTTATCACAGGCATCATGGCACCTAGGAAAATGTTGAAGAAGAGTGATGACGCTGGTGAAAACTCAAATCCGAACTCGGATGTTCTATCTGATACCACACCACACGCTATAGATTTGGTCAGGTCCTGGATGCAGATTTTTGAAATCTTGGAGCGGGAGGTTAGGAATTTCTCGATGATTTTGGAGACGAAAAGACTGATAAGACCGGAACTAAACTGAGAATTATATAAAAGGTCGAGCTCCATAAAATATCTACATGGCCAAAGCTCATGCCATACAATGACATGATAAACTGGGCTCTGATGAACACTGATGTGCAGACCAAGAGCATCACAAATCATCAAAAGATCATCGTCGGCTCTTTCAGGCCTGAACACATTCAAGTAATGTACAAGCTATCCCCTTTTTCTAAATATGATTATAATGCTAAATTCATAGAAGAGTTTCAGCGAACGAAGTGTACAGAGTTTGACCAAACCTATCCAGATATAATCAAAACAGGAATTCCAGTGAAATTTAGAGTTGATTCCCATGGTGTTTATGCCACGGCATCGTTAAATGAATGTATGGTTTATATAGCTATGATGTTATGTAGACTATTTGGGCGGAAAATACCTACCCATTTCCCGGTGGAATGGGTGCCAATTATGCATGAGGTAGCCGAGGGTTTCACTTTCAATTGGGGTAAAATTTTATCAGATAACCTAACCAGGGAGATTTTTGAGTACCAAACGACAAATTCAAAAGGCCAACCCGCGTCTTTTTATATGTCAGCATATGTCATGGACGCTATCTGTTATATGACCCCTTTCCCATTAATGAATTGGAGCTGGAACCCATCCATGTCTATCACTCTAAATTATGGGAAGAAAAAGTAAAAGATTTCTTTTACGAAATTTGTCACTATGTAGTGATTCATGTGCACCAAATATTGTATGGTTATCCAACCCCTCAGATTTTGGAGCAAATCATGGAAAACCTCAAAACAGTTGCAGATTGGTTTATCGAAGAGAATTTCTCTTATATCAAAGTCTTCGAATGTTTGATTCCCCCTCATGCTCTCCCAAATTTTCTTCCTAAAAGACTGGTATGCAGAGAAGTGGCTTACCAAATAATAACAGGAGGCATCGGCAAAGAGTTAAAAGCAGTTCAGAAGAAATTCTGGCCAATTTTTCCTATACAGATTGGGAGGTTTTCACTACTAAATTTTGACCATTCCAAGGTAGAAGTTGCATCATTAGAGGAAATTAAATTAGTATATGTTGAACTCAGAAGACATGATCCATATCAAATTGTGGGAAATCATCTATCTCATTGCAATATGAAAACATATGAGCATGAAGACTCCCCCTATGATGACATATTTAAAGGAATTGGAGATTATGAGGAGATATTAGACAGAGTCCAAGCGTTACCCCTTGACCTACAGGCCATTTTTATTGCTTTTCAAAAGAACAGACGAAGTGGGTTGCCCAATATACTACAAGGTGAATCAAAAACCCCTCCTTCAGAACAAGAAAGTGTACCTCTAGGTTTCGAACCCAAGTCTTTGGATAAAAAGACTGCGGAGGAAAACCCAAAGAAGCCCGAAATGTCTTCACAAAGATCAAAAAGTTCGCAGACAGAACATCCAGAGTCTGAAACAGAGACACCTTTAAAATCGAACAATCGACTCTTCCTTTATAGTCAACTACTCTTGTCGATACCCCCGAAACAGCAGGAGGAACATAATTCACAGAGTTAGGTAGTCCTATTACAGCATTAACTCTTTTACAGTCAAATTTTGGGACTCCCCATCTTAAAGTTATATACGTAAGTGATCTTACCCCAATCTCTAGAGAAGAAATACCTTCCTCTTACTACTTTTTCAGTAAGAAGAGGAAATTTGTACTGAAACAAGAAATGCACCTAAAAGAAGGTACAATGGTAAAAGAGCATATGTGCAAAGTTGTGGATGGAAAAAATTTAGAAGAAGAGGATTTTTCCACAGAGGTAGTAGGATCTTTGGGAGCTTTTGCAATGGCCAACTTGTTTTAATTCGATAATATGAAAGCAAGAATGAAGCAAAATAATCAAATGATAGCTCAGTTGCAAAGTCAAATAAGGAACACAGAGAATAATATTAGAGATGAGATAAATAAAGGACTTGAACAGGCTAGAGTTGTTGAAAAACAGGAAATCCAACTACTCAAGTCTAGTCTAGATGAAATGTATAATAAGATGCAAGCAAGCCAAGGTCGGGTCGTCCAGCAAGAGGAATTAATAAGGCGGCTACAAGTCAAATTAGGTGTTACTGAAAGCCAGGTGGTAAATATAATAGTATTTAAAGCCCAGGCACTGGAAGTGCACCAGAAGCTAGAAGCATAACAACAAAGCATGTTTTCTAAAGTAGATATCATTCAAAATTGTTTTCGGGAAATAAATCAGTCATTAGAGAACATTGCTTTCAAAGAGAAAGAGGCTAAAGCAGTGTGGGCCACTTTTCAAAAGGTAGTTGTATTTGCGGCTAAATAATAGGTATCAGTAACTCCTAGGTTGTCTGTCGTAGAAAAAATCAGGGGTGATATCATGCCCTAGGTATGGGAGGCCAATATAGGTATGTGAGTCCAATATGGGAGGCCAATATACTTAAAGTAAGAAAGTGGCAAAGAAATTAAGGAGGATTGCGAAGAAACTTTCGATTTGCTAGATAAAAAATCTCTAGGCATTGGAAAAGGTGATTGTCCTGGACTACTAGGACAAATCAACGTTATAAGGCATCAACTGCACATAAAAGAGAACTTAAATGAAACTCAAATAGAAATTTCGCACTTAAAACAAGTTGACGTTGCCCAAATGGATAGATGGCTGGTGAAATCGAATTGACAATTACAATCAGTAAAGTTTAAAGATAGAAGGTTTGAGGACAATTTGTCAAAAATTCAGAGAAAGTTATGTCTGTCTGAGTCAAAGGATATGACGGATCCTTCCAGAGTTTTAATACAATTTCTAAGCAGGTGCGTTGAATGTCTCGGACCAAGTGAAGGAGATACTTAAAAGAAATAATGAAGTAACTTATGCATGCTCATTTTGTTGGAATGATAGAAAGATAGAAAGTAACCAAGCTAAATGGTTCAAGTTTGTATTATGTAACCGTTAGCGCCTAGGAGTTAAGAAAACACCAACCATCTAGAGTTGGTGATTTTTGTATAAATATAATTTCAAAAGACTTAAAAAAGGCTTTTTTTTGGCCGATTGTAGCAGATAAATTTCTCCTTTACAATAATTAATACAATGCAAACTGGAGACTCTAGATTCCGATCATCCTAAGTTATGTGTTCTTCTACATTTTCATTTTTAGCATCATTTCTTACATATCTTTGATGAATGTTTAATAACAAATTAGTACAACTTCTACGGTGGTTTTATGTTATTTAGTCATCTGATTGTTTACAGATTTTCCTCTGTGCTTGCTATTAGTAGACACAAGACCTGTGAATTATTGAGATTACTACATCTTTTTGCTTCATTAAAGGTTTCTCATCTAATTTCCTCTTCTGTTACAGGTGAGATTCTTCCATGATTGATGCCTCACGTTGTTTAAACATCTCTATGTTTTATTTCATCATGTTCATGATTTTCAATTTAACTCAGATACGGTAAATGGCCTCTAAAATTGTTATATTATTTATTCCAATATAGGAACTTTTCTCATATAATCTAAAACAGAAAAAGAAAACCCTAAAAAAATGATAGATCTTTTTTTTAACCTTCTTTCCTCCATGACTGTACCTGTTACAAGACAGCCTAATATAGCACCCGGAATCACAGATCAAACCAGCATCGTGTTAAAATTATTTAATATTATCCTAGAGACAGCCACCACCCGAGTTGAACTTGAGCGTTCATGGGCAGCCATTGAACAGGACATAAGCATTTAGGAACGATTTGAAGCTAGACAAAAATAACTCAAAAATCACCCTTAGCTTCTTTTTCTAAAGAGCTATTTTTCTTTTCACATACTTTAAACTCTCTTTACTTTTTTGGATGCCTAGAATTTATACTTTAAAGCCTTAAGTATAAACTCTGGAACAACATATTTTTGGCGTCGTTGCCGAGGAACCAAGAAATGAATTTGCTTTTCCCTGGGAAGAACGACATTAGTAATTTCTTTCTTTGATCGTGAACAAAGATTGAATACTTTACAAGTCTATTTTCATCTTTCACTTAGCGACTCCACGATTAATAAACTGGATTTTAACCGAAAGAATACCAGAAAAAATCCAGGCAACAAGCAGACTTCGTCTGTATCTGACCCAGAAAAAATCTTGAAATCAAGAAGACACCTTAAATAGAATGCTTCATCGACAAGTAAGATTTATCAACCTAAATTCACAAAGTTGAATACTAAGTATCTACTTGAAAGGTTGAATGCCTCACTCCTTTGTGGAGAACCATCCATCGATAGAGTTGAGATCCTAGAGCCTGGGTTGGTCTTACCCGAATTTAAAGCTGAGACTTTTTCAACTGATTCTTTTACCAATAAAGGTAAAATATCTATCTCACTTCCCGCCTGGATTAACATCTCTTCACTTCCCAAAGTTTGGTTTCCAATCTATTAGAACTCTGAAGAGTATACTGTATACCTTGACTCAACTCATGTTGGCTCTCTGGTATATATACCCTATGAATCTGAGGAAACCAATCCTCGTTTTCCAAGTCCCTCTTTTTCAATTTTCCTATCCATTGATGACCATCCTCCCAAAATCATCTCGCACTATCTAGACACAACTGAATGGTTACCACACACCTTTAAAAGTCCTTCATATAATCTCCAATATTTATCTCCTAAATTTTCAATGGTTGTGGTCAAAGAAGGTGGTGCGGGAGTTGCAGGAGGAGGAGGAGTCAGTCAAGGACCATCCCCCCCTCCTAGAATTTTTCAAAGGTAGCCACTAGATACACCCCTCTAGTTCTCCCAGTTCCCCTTCATGACTTACCTGAAAAATTATATGAAAAATCTGTCGAAATTCACTGGAGAAGGAGACTTGACTATCGTTGAACACATCAATTTCTTTGATCAATTTGCTAACATCCTTGGTCTTGAACATGAGGATGTTTATTCTAGACTCCTAGTTCAAACCTTTGAAGGACAGGTGAGAACCTGGTTCTGAGGTCTAGCAGGAGGATCAATAGGATCATACGATGAGTTGGAAAATGCTTTTATTAGACAATGGGGAGAATGGAAAGATCATCTCTACTATATAATCAAGTTTGGGGATTTGAGAAAGAAAAATTCAGAATCAGTTCTCGAGTTTACCCAAAGGTTTAATAAATTGTATAGAAAAATTCCAGTTGAGGTTAAACCTTCCCAACCTGCAACAAAAGTAACTTTTGTTGGGGCTTTTGACCCTGATTTCACTTTACTATTGAGGGAAAGGAGATATGTAGACCTCACTAAAATGCAGGATGATGGTTTACAAATTGAGTCAAATATGATGGCATCAGAAAAGTTAAAAACAAAATTTGAAACGGGAAATAAAGAAACCAGACAGTACAGAGCACAAGCAGGACCCTCTGGATCTGGGAGGTCTTTGGAAGACAAGATGGATGACATGGAGAGAATAATGAAATAATTGTCGAATAATATCTCAAGAATGGAATTGGACCAATCAAAGAATTATCATTTCCCTAGAAAGGATTTCAAAAGGAATCCTAACCCTCAAACACAACAAAGACTAATTAAGAATGAGGACCAAAAGATCCAAGCTCCCTTCAAAAATGAAAATTTTATAGGAGGAGAAGACATGCAATATTTTGAGGAGTTAGAAGAAGACATAAGTAATCTTGGTGATGATTGTCAACAACCTTATTTGACGAGACAAAATTATGAAAAATCCTTAAATACAGAATATAGAATATAGATCTGAAAATAACAAGAACAACATTATTACAGAAGATTCAACTTATCAAGGGATCATTGATGATATACTGGATGAACTCCACCAAAAGTACAACCTAAGGCCTAGAAACAGGAATATCACAACCACCCCAGTGAAGAAAATCTTGCCAAGGGGAGAAACAGACGAGGCAGTTTCAAAAGATGTTGAAAAACAAACTGTTAAAACCAAGACTGCTGACACACAGTCTACCAAGACAAAGCCAGCAAAAACACCAGTCATCAACACAAGGAAAGCAGAGGTTCCTGTGGCTGAAACAAAAATGTCACAAAAAAATAAAACTGAAAAGAAGGGGATAGAAGCTCAAACCACAGAATTCGATAAAACAACGGGAAATTTTAGTCTGGAAAATGAAATTAGTAAAATCAAAATCCCTATACCTTTGGTCGAACTGGCTAAAAACCAAATATACTGAAAGAAAATTGCTACGACAATTAATTTTTCAGATAATGAAAGTCAGGCTGACGTTATAAATCTGGAAGATGACAAACCTAACATAATTTTCGGTCCACATTTCGAAGGCGCCAGAGATATTGTTGCCCCTTTTTATATCACGCTAACTATGTACGATCACCTACTCCATAATTGTATGTTCGATTCTGGAGCCTCTCACAATGTAATTCCTAAATCCATTATGGATAGAATTGGTCTCGAAATCACTTGACCTTATGGAGATCTGTATTAGTTTGATTCAAGAAAAGTTAAATGTATAGGTATGATAAAATATTTAGTAGTTAATCTTGCACAGATACCTGTAAAAAGCATTCTGATGGATGTGGTTGATGTTGATATACCCCCAAAGTATGGCATGTTGTTATCCAGGTCTTGAGGCACCAAGATTGGAGGATCACTCCATCTTGACATGACATATGCCACAATATCGATCTTTGGAGGACAGTTCACACGCTTGTACAGAGAAACGAGGTTAGTGTTTACGGTAAGTGATCCACTGAACCAAAATAACTACCTTGTTTATATTGTTGATCGGGATTTAGGGAATTGTATTATGTCTATTGATGATGATATTGATGTATGTATAGAATAAAGTTGTACAAGAAAGGAAAAAGAAAAAGAAGAAAAAATAAATAAAAATGTATATAGTTCCGGAGTTTGGAAAATGTATTTTGATGGTGCTTCATCTTGTGAGGGAGCAGGGGCTGGAGTGTTGTTTGTGGCACACGATGACGAGTTCATTATACCTTTTTATTATAGATTACAATGGCACATAGATTATACTAATAATGTGTGTGAGTATGAGGCTCTAGTCCTAGGATTAGAAGTTGCCAGAAAAATAAAAATTAAGAACTTAGAAGTCTACGGTGATGTTGAACTGATCATAAAACAAGTTAACCATCAGTACCAAGCTAAGCACCCAAGGTTGAGATCTTATAGGAACTGTGCTTGGGATCTAATTGAGAACTTTTTCTCATCATTTAGTGTTCAGTACATCCCTAGGACTGAAAATCAATGAGCAGATTCACTGACTAAAGCAGCCTCGACCTTCACACCTCCAACAATTTTCAAACTTAAATACCATATAGAGATGATACATAGACCTTCCATCCTGAATAACATACGAAATTGGCATGTTTTTGAGGATGATGAACAAATTAGAAAATTTCTAGAGATGGTGGATGACTTCGTCGAAACACATATAGACCAAGAAAATTAGAACAATCCCTCTTGGATTATGCAGGAAGGGGAAGATCCTCGAGAGTTTCAAAATAAAATTGCTAATCATCGTATGCTTATTTTAAAAAATAATCAAATTCCCAAAGGTATGATCCCTCTAGAAAGGTTATTTAATCATGATGGCATTCCTTTGAAGTCCACCTTACAGCCTCAGCCAAAAGAGAAAACGACATTCACCACCCCTTGGGGTACCTTCATGTATGAAAAAATTCCTTTCGACTTGATGAATGCAAGAGCTACCATTCAAAGAGATATGGATATCGCCTTTGTCTACGAGAGAGATAAGTTTGTCGTTATTTATCTTGACGATCTAAATTTTTTTCTAAATACGATGCAGAGCACCTAACGCACCTTAAGCAAACATTTGAAAAAATTCGCAAATTTGGTTTGTCTCTAAATCCCAAGAAATCCCATTTTGAAATGCAAGAAGGTAATCTTTTGGGCCATATAGTGTCTAGGGATGGAATAAAAATTGACCCAAAAAGGGTCGAAGCAATAGATACTATTAATATTCCTAGGAATAGGAAAGAGATTCAATCATTTTTAGGGAAAATAATTTTTTTGAGAAGATTCATTCTGAATTTTGTTGAAATCGTGAAATTGATTACAGATATGCTTAAGAAGGATATCGAGGTAAAATGGACGAATGAGGCCAAGGCATCATTCCAACGCATCAAGAAGGTCATAGGTGAAGCAATAATACTGGAGAGTCCTGATTATTTGAAAGAATTTTTTATTTTTTCATTTGCTTCTAAGCATACTATTGCAGTCGTATTGTTACAGAAAAATGATGAGGATTTTGAGCAGCCCATTGCATTTTTTAGTAAAAGTCTCAGAGATGTTGAGTTAAAATAATATTGGAAAAACAATCTTATGCAATGGTGAAAGCCCTCAAATATTTCAGAACTTACGTACTGCATTCTAAGATCATTGCTTATGTCCCTACTAGTTCTGTTAAGGATATATTGGTTCAACCTGACAGTGATGGAAGGAGAGGCAGATGGTTAGCCAAAATTCAGGAATTCAACCTGGAAGTTAAACCAACTAAACTTATTAAAGGTCAGGGTTTGGCTAAATTGTTGACTGAATCAAATCTGAAAGTACTCGAAATAAATCATCTACAAGAGAACAAAGGATTTTTAGAGATAGACAAACTCAACGTAATTATGCCCTCAACTGAAGTTCTACGAAAATTCTCTTCTTCATTTTGGTACCATGATATTGTTTCTTATTTACTAACCCTTCAAAAAGGTAGTGAACTAACCTCATATAAAGCTAGGACATTGAAGTTACACGCTGTAAAATATTGTATTATAGATGGTAAGTTGTATTGGAAGGATCCCCTAGGTTTCTTGTTGAGTTGCTTAATGGAATCCGAAACAAAAAAGGTTATAGATGAATTCCACGAAGGAGTGTGTGGAGGACATCATGCTTGGAGAGAAATGGCTTATAAAATCCTAAGAGTCGGGTATTACTAGACGAAATTATTCACTAATGTAAACACTAAAGTTCAAACTTGTAATCCTTGTTAGTTGTTTACATGCAAGCAGAAAGTCTTGGCATTACCTTTAGTTCCAATTAAAATTGAAGCTCCATTTCAACAAAGGGGCCTTGATTTTATTGGAGAAATCCATCCACACTCCAGTGCTCAACACAAATGGATTATGACCGCTACACACTATTTCACTAAATGGGTGGAAGCTATTCCTACACGAAATGCAACTGACGCAGTAGTGATCAGTTTTTTGGAGGAAAATATTCTATCAATATTTGGTTGTCCTCAAAAAATAGTTATTGATAATGCTCGGGCCTTCAAGTCCATGGCCATGATAATTTTTTGCCAAAAATACAACATTTTGCTAGGACACTCCACAACCTACTATCGACAAGGTAATGGATTAGTTGAGTCATCTAACAAAAGTCTGATCACTATAATTAATAAAGTACTGACCGAAAATAAGAAAGCATGACATGTGCATTTAAATGTGCTTTATGGGCTAACAGGATAGGCACAAAATGGTCAATCGAAATGTCTCCATTTCAGATGGTATATGGTACTGACGTTATTTTACCAATAAATATAGCACTACTGGTAATGAAACTCTGGAAACACTCAAACGAAGAGCCAAATGACATTACCAGGAAGATATACCAACTAATTGAGGTTCAGAAAAATAGGGCCGAAGTAGATGAAAAATTACAGAAGTATCAAGATAATATGAAAGCCTTATTGGACCGAAAAGCTAAAGATAGGGAACTTCTCCATGGTGATTTGGTTCTAAAATGGGAATCCAGAAAAGAGGATGTTGGGAAACATCGTAAGTTTGATCAGATCTAGTACGGACCATACAAAATTGCATCCTTTGAGGGAAAGAATGTGTTTTTATTAGAAAATCTCAACAGAAAGATTCTTAACGCCCCTATCAATGGGCGGTACCTCAAGCACTTCATGCAGTAATATGTTTTTGAACTCTCATTGTACATACCGGTTTGTTTTCATGTTTTTTTTTGTTTACATTTATCTTCCTTTCAATAAGTTTTTATTTTTACTGTAAATACAAAAGGTCGGCTTAAAGAAAATAAAAATATAGATATATAATTAGGTCAAAAATTGCAATAAGTAGGTTTATAATCTACTAGAGTTCTTCACAGCTATCATGATTATCTTATTGCAGGAAACTTGCTGATAATCCAATATACTAAAAACATCAAAAAGGTGGCATGCATGGATACTCACGTTAAATGTCTCCTGAAAAAAAGGTAATAAAATAACAGTTTGTTTGGCTGGAAATATTAAAAACTACTAAGGTATGAATTTTTGTCTTAAAAAATTAGGTTAAATGTCCCAGGAGATGTAAATGAATAAGATAGTAATCTCATGCTCACTAATACTATCACTAAAATTTTAATCAGAGAAATAAAAAGCAACTTTTTTCAAAAAAAAACAATCTCTGAACAACCAAAAAAAAAAAAGCAATAAAAAGAATTCAAGGAAAAGTTTCAAGAATTGAATGAGAAGCTTGTTAAGAGTAATTGTATCTAGAATAGACTATCTGAAACCCCTTACTTTTCCCTTGTCTATGATCAAGATTTCTCTTCACCCGATCCTTGATATCTTCCCATAAGCTTCATAGGAGAGAAAGGTCTCACCTTAACTTTGGAAACTCATAAACTAACCTTCAAAACAAGAATAGGTAAAATTTTACAGTTCCTCTAACTCTAGCTGAACTGGAAGTATGTTTAGGTTAATCCTATCTCTCTTATTCATTCTAACAGGATTAAACTGATTGGTTTCACTCAAGGAAATTCCCTAAAAATATAATAATAATCCACCTTGAGATTTTCCCTAAAACCAAAGATGTTTGAAGGTCAAGAGAGGATTAGTCCAGAGTAATTAAAGTGAGTTGACAGACCTCTGTTCTTAAAATTATAAACAGATATTTTCCAGGTATATTGCATACCGATTGATTTCCCCCACTTCATATTTTGAAACAATGACAAATGGTGAAAGGAAATTCATAAAATGATTGCCCCCATCTAGTCCAAAAGAGATGATGAAAGGAAATTCATTAAATGATTGACATCATCTCAGCATTTAAATGATAAAATACGAATGGAAGTGGTGAAAGGAAATTCAATGTGGAAAATATGATAACTTCATCGAGGTACTGAATAGGCTCTCTGGTAGTGAAGCAATGTCTACATATCTGATAGGTTGTTATACATGAATCAAAAGGTGCATTGGTAACTATTTCTCTTTTCGGTTGGATCTACATTCTAAGCTAATGGGACTCCCTAACTTAAAATATTGAAATTACTTCACCTTGATGCGAACAAAATCAAATAAATCTTGGTAGAACGATTAAGGTTGTTTTGATTATCTTACACAAATATGAGGTCAGTTATAGGAAAGGAAAACTATTATAATCCTAACTCGATATCACTGAATGATTTAGTTTTGAGAGTTTCCAAAGTTAAGGATGAAAATCTTGAAATCTTGTTTTGTGTTTTCTCCAGAATATGTTTCACACAACTGCAATAACGACTCCATTTACCCAATAAAGGCACTTGGTTTGAATGTTCTTATCATCCCGCAAGGAGACGAGATCCCTAGATGGAGCCTATGTTGAAACAAGCTTTATATTTTCCTAAAAACCTTAGACTAAAATAAAATTTTGTCTTTTGTTTAAATAAAAAAAGAGCACCAAAAATGCAATTTCATAATCATTGTCGAAATAAAATCATATGACTAATCCAACAATTTAAATATCTTAGCAGATTATGGAGTTGTCAATGGTTTAGAAAGGGGTCAAAACATTAACTTTTCATAAGTTTTGGGTTTCAGGGTTCTGTGATTTAGCAGTTTGACTTTATAATGAACCCCAAATCTCGTTAAACTTATTTAATACTATCCTAGAGACAGCCACCACCTGGGTTGAACTTGAATGTTCATGGGAAGCCATTGATTAGGACATAAGCATTCAGGAACGATTTGAATCTAGACAAAGACAACTTAGAAATCAGCCTTAGCTTCTTTTTCTAGAGAGCTAATTTTCTTTTCACATACTTTAAACCCTCTTTACTTTTTCGGATGCCTAGACTTTATAGTTTAAAGCCTTAAGTATAAACTCTGGAACAACAAAGCCCATCGATAATTTGGCCAGATCACAAGATCTGGAGAACCATTCCACTATTAAATGTTGCAGAGTCTAATTAGGCCTCGGTGGTGGGTTAGGTTCATATTGTTGAATCAAGGGATCCAGGACTCATCAACAGTAGTTTTGCAGGATTTGAACCTCGTCAAAATTGTAGGACCATGCAGAATGGGGTTTCTCCCTGGCGAAGCCATATGACTGTTAGAGGCGCCTCGACCATTAGAACGACTCTCTGGAATGGCTAGAAAACACATTTATGGGTGGATGGACCGCTTTTGTATGTTGAGTTCATGCCATAATGTACAGATTCTCATTGATGGAAACATTCCTGCCCATTGGAAGAATTTGTTACGATGCCCGCCTGTTTAAATTGTCAGTCACTGCACCGAGCCCAATTTTTTCCACCCGTGATTAACTGAGCTAACAGAGAATTATTTAAGTGTTGAGTTGTGTTATCTGAAGCTAGACCTCACCATCCATTTGTCTACCCCACTTGTCTTTTCGCCTACCCCGACCTGTCTGTTAAAAGTGAGAATGTCAGGAGAACCTAGTGAACTAGAGAAGTCTGTCGAGGAGGTCCTCAAGAAGCTAATGGTTGATAAACCAAAATTTTAAGGTGTTCAGGCATCGTCAACTAGGGGACTGTAGTCTTCCCCTTTGACTAGATGTCATTCTAGCTGTGTTAACCCCACGACTGAGCAGCGAAGTAAGCATCACGACGATCTGGCTAATGCAAAGCAGATCCTGTCAATCTTACCAGAGTATATCCCACCTTTGGCTAGCGTTGTTAACCGTGATAGCATCCCACGAGACTATGAGTACACCTTTATCACCACGTACATTCTGAAATGAATACGCATAGTTGGAAGCCAGTTAGGACAGATCCCACTACTGAAGAATAACGACTTCAATCTCAACGATAGAAAGAACTATGCTATGCTCGCACCCCACCGATACTTGACGAAGTCAAATGGGAAGAAGCCTCACCTCGTCTCCCAAACATGGATTAAGGCACTGGCATAGTCCACTATGATAAATGTTATGAAGATTCCCCATTTTGGCCACCACTAGGAGGTTAATGCTTGCGTTAAACTCCTATTATCGTGCTACCATAAAGGATACATGTGGCTCGACCGAAGGATTACTGTGGATTCGACGTTGATCCACCAGATTATAGGATTAAGCATGAAGGGACCTGACCTGACCCTCAACAGATTTATCCAGGGAAGGCCTCGGACTGCTCCCTGGCACGGTGCATCAAGGAATCTTACGGCGAAGTTGAAAAAGGAAAGCGAGGCTATAAGGTAACCTCTATAATGGATGGTGTAGTGTGCCTCACTTTCCAACTCACAGCTGGAAAGATTGTAAGAAAGAACTACCCCACACAAGTCAACAGTTTGTGGTGGACCTCAGAGGAAAATGTGTGGAGGGCATGCAGATGAATTGGGTGAGTTACCTTGTCAATGAACTCGAGAAATATTGTCGTGAAGATCAATATTTGGGATATGAATTCCACTTCAGCTGCATAATCATTTTGATCACATTTGTCGCTTGGAAAGTGCATGAAGGATCCACCCTTCCAGATATCGAACCATCGGATTCATTGGCCACTAGGTTTTCTACCTTGTGGTACACCAACAACATGACAAAGCAATGGTATTCCAACACTGTGTTCCATGCATATTATCAGCAACTGAAGGTTTCCATTGAGTCATTTCCGTGCATGAAACTGCGCACCCTACACTAGTACAGACCAATAGAAAAATTCCACACATATCCACACTTCATCTATATTACTAC
>JZKD02S2333199.1:3216-28615 GCA_000966675.3 Picea glauca
TAACATACAGGATCAGAATTGAAATCAAATCAAATATTTTAAAAGAATTAAATCCAATTATCTTCCAATGATTACTTGAAAACGAATCAAAATGATTTTATCATTCATCATTAAAAAGGATCAAAATGATTCAATCGAAAACATAGATAGGTATACCCTGTTCTTCTGTTACCACAAAATTGGGTAAATGAGTCAAAATCGAATAGCAATAAGATTGTTTCATATCCAATTGAAAAACATATCATATGTGATCGTTGAACAATAGATACAATCCGATCCAACAAAATCACTTTCCCCTCGTTATAGTCAAAAGATTCATATCGTTTAATCAAATACAAAGATAGAAAGACTGTTTTGATTATGGGTAAATGAAATCATACGTGACAGCATCAACCAAACATAATTTGTCATAGATTTCGATCATTGATCCTTGCACATTCAACAAACATGATCAATTAATAGTGATCACAACCATAATAGAATCGACAAAAGTGATAATTAGAAACTGGGCAAATAATCTTGATTGGTATTGAACGAAACCATTAATTTCAAACGGATCATGACAGAGTTTAATATGGAAATAAATCGTGAATCCAATCTCGTTTTAAAAATCAAATTCAAACAGAATATTGATTGCAATATGAATCCAACTGATAACATGGTCGAGCTAATAGTAAACCAATGCGAATTAACCGACTGGGTTTTTAGCATAGTCATTATGAATTGAATCTATTCACGATTTGGATGTGTTTGTATAGAGTCACATTAGAAATGATCCGAATTGTATTCCTGTTGCTCGAAAGTCACATTGGACATAAAACCGTAACAATTAACCATATCAAAATTGTTGCCAATCATAGCATATGCATTATAACGAAATCGAAATGAAATGTGATTGTGTTCTAAATTGGATACGAGAAACACTTTCTGTAAACAAATTCAATTGACAGCAGAGCATCCATTTTAACTCAATCAAACAAATCAAATCCACACCAAGATCAATCAAATCGATGAAAATCCAATGGAAGCTAAACTGGGAAAACGAACTTCCATTTAGTCAAAGAAAAGCTATGTATAGAATGCATACAAAGTAACAGAGCCAATCAATGCTGTAAATAGAGCTTTTCAAAACCGAATTCGAATTCGTTATATAAACAAGTGATAAAATATACTTGTGCGATGACGAAGGTTGTTCAATTATGCTAACTTAGAATTCAAAACAGCTGTGGTTGATTCCACATTTTTAAACGAAATGGAGCCTGTCGTCCTTTGTTTCTTATCAGTGGCTTGTAGCTTAGCCTTTTGACTGGTAAGCAGTGAAACCTGGTCCTCCAGAGAGTGAATTCTTGACTGTAGAATAGGAACATCCAGATAATATCTCTCTAACCACGAGCTGCATTGATCACAGGGTGGCGTTGGAGGTTTAGACAGAGAAAGAGAGGGTTTGGATAAATGACCGGGGGCTTCACAAGGTAACTTAATTCCTGGGTAGTTAGGGTTGTTCTGTAGGCAGGGGGGTAGGTTTGACACAAATTCATACGAGGGTTCAACACACAAACCTTGCGAATAGGGGTATTCTCTAGCCAAGAAACGCTCCACTTCCGAATCAGAGTCCTCACTCAACATGATAGGGTTTGGATCAACATGAGGTTTTGGCTTATTTCTTGCCATCCGTGAAATCAAAGGGGCATTCTTTTTCCCTTTAGCGTTTGCAGTGAGGTTTACCTTGGGCTTTTTGCCCATAGGCTTAACAGTCTTAACACTCTTAGTCATAGAGTGGGGTAGGTCGATAGGTGAGTCGGCCAAGGGTTTAGGTAGCAGGATGTTGTAGGGTACTGGGGGTACAACCTTGACCTCGCTCACTACAGGTTTGTCAACCTATGGAGGGTTCGAATCCTCAAAATCATTCCGAGCAATGAAATTGCTCCAACAATCTCCATGTAGACTCAAATGACAGACAACAATAAGCTTAACCAGCCCATAATGAAAAAGGATACTATCAGCTTGATTCCTTTTGTACTTATTTGACATTTTAAACAGGCTTCTATGCAAATAATAGGGCATATTAAGTTGATAACCCATAAAAACCATAAGCAAACGAAGGTGGTGTAAGAATACAAACCCGTACCGACCTTCGCAGGTGATAAACTGTTTGATTATCATCAACAAATCATGCCAACATTGTTTAATCATAGTTACTGGCAAACCTTTATCATAGGAGGTGATTTTACGCGACTGGAAGAGCAGTGTCCAAGGGACCTCCTCTACTTTGCAATTCTTGGAGCATCGTTGTCCAGTGGTAGGCAAACCTGTAGCAAGACTGATAAACTGTTCATCAATTTCCAATTGAATATCGCTGACCTTGGCTTGACAGCCATCAAAGGTCAAAGCAAATTGTCGAGCTACGCAGAGGTTAAAACCCTCGAATTTTTGTATAAATGGAAGCCACCCATTTTCCTCGAGGTCACTGCGGGCACTGTCAAACATCAACAGGGCTTGGCTCCCATTGGGTTCAGCTCGAACGACTGGGGCCATGGTGCGAGCACATAGTAAGGGTTTGGGTCAAATTCACCAATGCACAAGAGCAGAGTCATTCGGTCTGACAACAATGATCGATCAAAGGGGGAAGGCATTAATGTGCGCATGCGAGGGTGGTGGAGTTATTCACCGCCATGCATAATAGTTATGGTAAAGTACAATCGACAAATTCCACATCTGTTCAAACAATCATAGCATAGTTCAAAACCATATCATTTGGCCAACCAAAGAATCAAATGGTGAGTGTTATGCCAACACGCCAAAACAAATATAGTTTTTAAACCATGAATATTCAACGTGTAACCAACACTAAGTGTTAACCATGCGCCATTGCATAAATATTTAATCAAAAGTTTTAAACCATTGTGCCAATTGATACTCATAAAATTGACAAGCCAAGAGCCATAAAAAGATTATCATAAGGATCATATCATATATAAAAACAAAAATAAATCATGACCCCTATGCAATTCAATGACTAGGCAAGTCACAAAAAATATAAATCTATATGCTCAATGCCTCACAAGTTTAATAAAATCAAGTTATGCAAATATACGAATGTCCAAATAGGCATAGTTCGAAAATCCTTTCAGCCACATAACGATAAACCAAAGGTAAGTGCCATAGAAAATAGCGATAAAAAGATGACGACAATTCAGATAGTGATCGGAATGTGACCTCGAAAGGAGAAGTTTTCACGGTTACAGTCGTGAAAACTTAATGGAGACAAATTTGCAAGTGTCGCAAGAAATGAAAATATTGTCTATTTGAAAAATACAACGACAATTTGAAGTTCAGAAGACATAGGTGTAGGCAGCTTATAGGACAATAGAAAAAATTGAATTGGCTGCCAACACGCGATCCAACGTTTGATGATGTTCCACCGTTGAGCATTTCGACCTAAATCTTTATACCTTCAATAAGTTCTTAACAAACGAGTTGAAAAAGTATATAGTGATGATATAAAGGGGTTAGCACATTAGATAACATAATCCATCAATAAACATTACAAACATGTCCATGGATAATAATCATACATTTGCAATATACCAATAGGAAGGGAAAGGAGTATTTCTATTAATAATTGATCAACGGAAGTGACAACATTATAGAATTCCGTGTCGACACGGTTCAAAACCAAGAAACCAAGTTCCTTCCAATCGGGCCTCCACCACTTCAATCCTCCACCAAAGGCAAGCTCATAAGAGAGAGTCAATGAGGTTCTCTCAACAATAGGGAAAGATCTTGGGGGCCGAACACTGTGTTCAGAGTTGAGGGACAAAGGCATGCAGGCTCAATATGAAGTAATTTCTCCAGAGTAACTTTACTCTCAAAGTTGAATGCTTTCTCTTCTTTTCCATATCTTAGAATTGTGCTCTTATAGCCTTCAGGATGCAACTGAAGGGCTGAGTATGAATGTTTCCAGTATGTGGAAGGCCAAGGATCAGAGATATTTTATCATGACATGGAAACCCGACCTCATTTTTGTATTTTTTGGCACAAATCCCGATGTACATGGGTTGTAGTGGAGTAGCTAGCGTATACGCATCTTGCATAGCTGATAGGGAGCATATATGTGGAAAAATGTATATTTTTGGCTCTGGATTCATAAAAAAGGGATGAAAAGTCTACATAGGGAAATGGAAAAAGGCCCTCTATGCAAGATAACAATGGTGAGGAAAATATTGCTATAACAGATGCCCCCTAATGTGTGAGATCAGAGGAGTATCTGCGATGGTCGAATACATTATAAATAACCCAGAAGTAGAGTGGTAGAGAACCAGCTGGATGAACTCAATTGCTCATTACATTATGTACTGACTTTGCATACATGGCTGCCAAAATACAATGCAGATCCATGTGGAAAATATACCAAACAAGTGTTCATGGCCATGAACAGGAAAATACAAATGTGGTTACATGCCAAAGGCTGTCATAGTCACGAACAAGGCCCAGTGAAACTAGTCTCAAAAGCAATCTGAAGATATCTATATACCATGAAGTACAATCTAATCTCCCATGATCACTCAAATTCAAATAGGTAATGGTCCAATGAAAAAGGAAGCAACAACTCAGGAAAGTTGTGACCACATAGTGATGTCTTCAAGTCTTCTATACTATCCGCTAAGGGTGCAAGTATACATCATGTGAATAAATGATTTGAGTCTGAACATGATGAGACATCATTTGATTACTGGTTATTGAGGTATACCGTTAACAAACGTGAAAAAACCTACTAATAATGAAAGTAGGTATCAAGGCACCAAGTACATTTCTACAAGTGTGAATAAAGGAGTTGATGTCGAACACTTGAGAAATCCATTGATCATGAGACATTGATGTATTCCCATCTGTCAATGGTGAGAGAGCCTGCCACTAATGACTGCAAGCCTCAAGGTACCCATAAAACTCTAGGTCCCATATCCAGAATAAATGAGCTGAAGTTGATGGAGAGAGACCCAATGAAAGGAGAGCATTAAGGCATCTCTCATCAGTTAGCATGAGGAACAAAGTAGGAGCTTCATGATTTGGTGGAGATCGGACAAAGAACATGTTCATGAACCAATGGCCTTGTGCATCTCTCACGTGTGCCAAATGCAAGTGGTATATGAAAAAGACCCTCTGAATAGAAGCCAATGATGAAAACTGCTGACAAAGGAAAGGAAACCATCAATAAGGCTAATGGAATCCAAGACACTGCATGAATCCCAAAGTGTGAGTAGATTTATTTTCGTTGAACACAAGGGAAACCACCCAATCAATGACCAATGATGAAGTGTCGATTGTTGGGTTCAAGGTGACCTACCAATGATGAAAGTAGGGTCAGGGTACATGATGAGACCATAGTATCATGTGATTCTAAGAGAAACTGAGGGTATGGTCGACATGCAAAGTCAATATTTCTGAGGAGTGGCCGACACAGGTTGATAGACTTCCTTTGAACAAGAGCATGAGACATATGGTGGACTCCAACAACATAGACTCAATGATGTGACTGTTATATGCAGGAGGCATCAATGATGTTCTCTATAGGGACTAGAAGAGTAACCTGTTGGTAGAGAAAACTCTGTAATGAGATCAACTTCCTAAGGCCATGCTAAACCCAAAATTATGATGACACAAGGACTCAATAACTTTATTCTATGTTCAAAGGTGACACGACTGCTGCCAATTACAATATAGTACTCCCTTCCCACCCATCTTTTTTTGTTTTTTCATAACAAATGAATGCTATGAGATAGAGGAGGGAACGAGTGTCGCAAGTAAGCAAAACTAGTTCCAGCAGTGGAACATACCTATGCTCAATGCAAGGAAATACATGCGGGAAATGGACACTCGGGGTGATATTCCCTCTAGGGTATAGGGTGTCAAATTATGAAGGATATAAACAAGGCTCTGCTTGGTTGAGGATGCAAAAACTTCTTAGGCAATGATTTATAATGCAAAGCGAGAACTGGCTAAAGGCTCAATATTGCAAGCGAGGGCATGAGATGCAATCACAACTTAACACCAAAAAATGTCCTTTTTTATGTCTTTTAGTCTACTTTGTGTGAAAAAGGGGTAAACTTGTGCCAAATAGATGTCTTTTCAAATCCAATTTACGAGTGTGAAAAAGACAAGTTCACTTGGAAATCTTTTCTATTTTTGATAACGAGTCAGAAAAGAGCTTAAATAAGACCCATGACCTTTCAAATCCAATTTTAACGAGTGTGAAAGGGACAAATCACTCGACAATCTTTTTGGTTTTTTAGACGAGTCAGAAAAGAGCTTAATTAAGATTCAATTTGCGGGAGTCCACGGGGAATAAGGTCGCATGTGTATGAATGAGAAATGAGGTTCATGATAAATTCATGTATCAAATTATAATGGACTCCCGGTCCTAAGGAAAAAACTCGGCATGGGCACCAAATGACAAAGAGGATCTAAATAGGGTACCCATGTTTGGTAAGTCTCTACCATTTATTAACGACGCTACTTATAGCAGATGGAGGGTCATGCGTCGTAATAAATGGATTCGTACCTAAGGCGTACAAAGCGGTAGTCGGAGGATAATTTGAAATGCATGATGGAATAAATACCTATCCTATATGCTAGGTTATGAAAGTACCTGCCTGAGGAGATGAACAACCAACCATGACATTGAATCCGCAAGAAAATTGAGTCAAAACTACAAAAACCAACTTAAAACCATTCTTGAATTAGTCCATTAGGTTAAAAAATAGCATGAAACTATATGAAGTGGGTAAAAATAACTTATAAATGGTAATAAAATCACAAATTACTGTATCATTTTGATTTTTGCCCAAATAGTGCAATTTGGACTAAAATACCTCCAAGATTCAAACGACAACTGCGGGAGCATCAAGAAACGAAATCACGAACCGTCTAGATCAGGTAACTCTTCATCTCATCCTCTTCAAATTTAGTGGATTACATTTTTGAATTAGGTTTACATTTTTTAGTTTTTGAGGGCGTAAATTAGGATTTTCGGTATACGCGGGTTTGCTTGTGTAGGTCACATGTATGACTAGGTATACGCCCTTATGTTAACCATAGGGAGCGTGTATTGATCCCTACATGTGACTGTGGGCAAGTAAGTCGTGTATATGTACGCAATTGGCAAAAAAAAGGGGTTCTTAATTCAAAAATTGATTTTTTTTTTGCATGATGGTCTTGGAATGGAGAGAGCGAGAGCATGAGGAGGTAGATGCAACTATGGATCGGGATTCGATGGCTCAAGCATCTTTAAAAATATGTGTTTTGTACAAGTTTTGGGCTCTCAAAGGAACGAGGGCCCAAGTGAGGTTGTTGGAAATGTTGGTGGGTTATTGGGATCCTGATAATGAGAGCTTTATCCTTGATGGACAACCATTAAGGATCAAAGTAGAGGACATCTACTTCTTGACTGGTCTATCACGTCAAGGGGAGGTTGTGAACCTCAAGTCATGCAGAGTAGGGAGTGGGATGAAGATCGAGGAGTATATCGAAGCCCACTGTGTAGCAGGGACTCCCATGGTGGGAAGTCAAGTCCCCATCCGGGCAATCAATAACCTTAGTTTGAAGATCATTGTTCTCATGCTTACCAGGATCATAGGTTTGGCCTCATTTCATCAAGCATCAAGACCGCTTATGTCTTATGTAGTGGAGTGTGCAAGACCCACTGTCTATGATTGGTGTACCTCATTGCTGATCAATATGAAAGGTCAGTTGACAAAGTGAAAACAGGGGGGCAAGCAAAAATTTGGGTTTTCCTCTATTCTTTGCAGCTTCTTTTTCGAGCAAGTTCCAGGTTTGGGACCTAGAGTGGAGATCCTTCCTAGGGGACCACATGATCCAACCATGGCACGGTGGATCAAAGTCATGAGACGACAGGGGGGAGGTAGGGTGTCGGCACCCTACAATGATGATTTTTTCTTCTGGTGGCAGAGCCAAATCATTGCTCTGGATGACTATCCCTATGCGGGGATTGATTTCAGAGGAGACCCAGATATGCCACTTCCACTAAGGGCCGCCTATGGCACCATAGGTAATTTTTTTTTACATATTTCATTTTTTTTTTTTTTTTGTATTTTTGTATTTAAGGAACAAAAATATTTTTGAATGGTGTTTGAATATTAACTAGATACATGTGTAATTGTAGATGTGGGTCCACGATTGCTAGAGGGATTCCTTCGACATAGATGGAGGAACCGAGGAGATGAGCCGGTGGGAGGAGAAGCGAAGTGATTCCTATAGAACGTGCAATGCAACCTATCTCATTTGACATAGAGGATTCCTATGGTTCAGGTAGAGGATCTACCTGAAGCCATGCAACGACATGTGGTTGGTGTACCTAGAGCATGGGTACGACTCTTTTGATGTCTCACAAACATCATGGTTTGCTATCATGATGCACATCCGACGCCACAGATGTAGATGTCTTGGGATATGTATATCGACTATATATGTATATTGAGGGTTATAGCCCCAATTTTTGTAAGATAAACATCATATTTTTGAAATATATAAAAAGGGATCTTCGGCTTTACTTATATCTTACAATGTGTACATTGAGCTAATGGTTTTATTTTCTTTATTAATGTGACAAATGCCAATCTAAAACATATTTAGTGTAGGCATCAGATACGTGATTAGAACTCCTAGGAATGTGATAATATGTAATAAAATCAAATTGTCGTTCTAAAAGACGTACCCGTAGGAATCAATAGAGTAAATTAGGATCACGCATGCGGTAACGACTGTTCAATTGACATACTACTAACTGGGAATCCAAGTGAACTTTTAAAGAGTGAATACCATGTGAGATAACATCACGCAAAAGTTCTATGATGACGCTATATTCAGCCACGTTATTCGTGGATGGCCCTAGCCATGCGCCACCTGAAGATAGCAGAAGACCTTCGGGTGAGTAAACCACCCAAGCGGCGGAAGGCAAGTTTCGTGTATGAAGAATGGCTCCGTCTGCGAATCTTAGGTAGACCAAAGACTCCGTTGACATCTGTCAACAAAGGGAAAATGCAATAAGCAAGCTAAAGATAAAAAAAAAGGAAAAAAGAGATGCATATACACTGAATTTACATTAGTATACAAAGAGTTCCACCCAAGCCTAGGGCTCAAGCATAGTACCTTTTCAAGTAGAGCCCATTTCTGGGCTCGGCCAACTTATTCCCTTCATAATATTCCAACTCATAGGCTCCTTTTTCTAGACCTGTCACACGATGTAAGGACCAAGCCACATGGGTTTAAACTTGCTTTCCCCTAGTGGTTCTTTGGCTTGATCATACAAGAGGACCAAGTCACCCTTAGCATACAATCAGGGACAAACATACTTGTCATACTAAACCTTAACACGTTTCTTGTTTGCCTCGATAGCCATAAAGGCGTCCCGACGCTGCTCGTCAAGACTCTCTAGGTGCACAAGGCGTTTCTCTAAATCTGAAGTGTTAGGTAGGAGCTCGACTACCAACTTAAGAGAAGGGATTTTGCATTCAATAGGAAGGATCGAATCCACACCGTGCACTAACTGAAAAGGGTAAAAACCGGTGGCAGTCGTAACCGAGGTTCGGTATGCCCAAAGCGTGGGATATAACATGATGTGCCAATCAGAATTACTTCGACTGATAGTTGTTTACAAAATGGTCTTGAGAGACTTGTTGATGGCCTCTACTTGCCATTTTACGGGGGGTAATAAGGAGATGAGTGACCATGTATAAACCCCAACTTAGATGCTAGTTCTACCATCATTTCATTCTAAAAGTGACTGCCATGATCAGTGACAATCTCACTTGGGATACCGAACCAGGCGATAATTTGGTTGAACACGAAGAAGGCTGCAGTCTTCCCATCAGATTTTACAGTAGGCATGGCCTCGACCCACTTAGTGAAGCAGTTGACGGCCATGATAATATGTTGGTGCCCCCCAGCCGAAGTTGGGTTGCAATCGAAGAAATCTATCCCCCACTTGGTGAAGGGACCGATGATAATGACTGGGTGAAGAGGGGATGGATGCGAGCACATTTTTCGAGTGAACACCTGGTAGGGTTACACTTCTTAATGACTTCGATACAATCTTTAAAGATAGTGGGCCAGATATAACTGACTCATAGGATTTTTTGGGCTGTCGTAAACCCGGATAGGTGACCACCATAAGCCCCTTTGTGGCAATCATTTAGGATTGACTCAACTTCCTCATGATTTAAGCAATGACACAAGATATTATCTATTCCTCGACGATATAAAGTGTTTCCGACGATGGTATACTTTTTGTCTTGATATCTAACACGTTGTCAATCATCTCGTGAGAGATGTTGAGCGAACTTCAAGGTTTGAAGATATAAAACAATGTCTCCATAACAGGGGTCGGACGAGGAGACAAGGAAAATGTGTTCGTCTGCAAACGAATTGACATGGATAACATCCTCATCTAATCGTGCAAAATTGGATATTAACTCTGCAAAAACTATTGATTTTTTGGACTTGGCTGAAGAAAAGTTGAGATCAAATTCTTATAGGATGACAATCCATTTATTATATTTCCCGCCTATGATATGCCTGGTGAGGACGTATTGAAACAGATTGACATTGGAAACCATAGTGGTCTTACAGAGAAATATATAGTGACGTAGATGTTGGACTACGTGAACAACAACCAAAGCTAGCTTTTCAAAGTGAGAGTAATTAAACTCAGGACCGACTAAATTTTGAATGGGATAGTAGATGACGTGATCATGGAGCTCATCATACTCCTGAACTAGAACCATACCAATCGTCTCAGCAAACGTGACAATATACAACAAGTAATCTCTACTGTAATTAGGGGATTTCAGCAGAGGGGCTGATACCAAGGCTTTCTTCAAAGCATCGAAAGACTCTTGGGCTCTCTCATCCCAGATAAAAGGGGAATATTTATTCAAAAGGCACACGAAACCCTTAGTGATATTGGCATAATTCAATATAAACCGGTGTATAAAGTTAGCTTTCCCCTGTAAACCCTGAAGTTGTCTAATCATGCGCGGGGGAGGCAACCGAAGTATTGCCTCAACCTTAAGAGGATCTACCATGATCCCGGTCTCGAAAACTAAAAATACTAAGAGACGACCAAAATTAACGCAAAAGATGCATTTATGAGGGTTTAATCGGATTCTATAGTAATGACATCTTTCAAAAACTAGTCGAAGGTGTATAACATGATCCACTCTCTTGTGAGAGTGAGCAGCAATATCATCAAGGTAGGCTTCGACTATGTGCTTGAGATCATGAAGGGAGAAAGTCATGGCACATTGGAAGGTTGCTCTGGCGTTTTTAAGGCCGAAAGGCATTTTCCGGTATGCGAAAGTACCCCAAGCACATATAAATGTCGTCTTGTGTTGGTCCTTAGATTTGATCTGGATTTGGTTATATCCTGAAAATCGATCCATAAAAGAAAATATCTGGCTTCCTGTACACTCATCGAGAATCAGATCAATGAAAGGCATGGGGAAGTTATCTTTAGGACAAGCCTTGTTCAAGTCGTGAAAGTCCATACACACACAGATGTTTCCTTGCTTTTTATTCATGAGAACGGGGTTGGATACCCATTTGGTCAAGGGAATCGGGTAGATGAAGCCAACATTAAGTAGCTTCTATAGATCTGCCTTAATAGCAGGGGCCTTCCTAGGATTTACATCTCTAAGACATTGTCAAACAGGTTTATCATCTAGATAAGTCCTAATATCATGTTCAAAAATACGAGGGTCAATACCTGACATCTCTTCGTATGACCAAGCGAATACATATCAAAATTCTTTGAAGATTTTGGTGTAGATCAAAACTTCTTCTAGCGAACAATCTTCACCTATATTTACATTCTTAATCTTGCCAGGGGTATGAGAGATATAGATCAAGACGGTAGGAGAAATACTTGCCATATTTCCCTCAGCATAAATGTTGTGCATATCAAGTGGAACTACAATGTGACTGACTATCTCACTCAAGGTAGACCGAAAATCATCTTGCTTGATTCTTTTGAGACTTGGGAGAAAATAAGATCGATGATGCATATCATCCCAAGGTCTCTCGGAACCATTCATAGCTTCGAGGATGGCTTCATCCGAAGGTAAAGTCTCATCTAGGAAATTCTGTGAGCATGATGACGAGGTGGCCCATACAGGCCTGCGAATAGGATCTTCCTCATCCGTTGGCGAGGTAATAGGATCGGGATCGACAAAAGAGTCTAGAATAGCTTGATACGTAATCTCCTCTATCGATAGTGGCATAGCCATGCCAGCATGCAACTGTCCTTCACCCGATGAATTCGGAGAAGGTAGGGTCCATGAATCACTAAAATAGGAAGTGCGGAAAGGAATGGACCTCCCGGATGAAGCAGGCCTACTGGAGATGGCGTAAACGTGGTGAATCGGTGCCGAGAAGTCGAAGGTACCCATGAGGGAAGAATACATTCTGACATCGATATTCTCAATTGCTGGCTAAGAATTGTCGATCATAGGGATCGACGGTTCAACAAATGAATTAGGACTAGAGTACGCAAAGGATAACTGGTCGATAGTCACGATCTCCCCTTGATGAGGAAAACAAAGTATACGGAAAATGAACGATACGACAACAACCATAACATAGGTCCAATTGTGACCTAGTAACATATTATAATAGAGAGGTGCATCCAATACCTCTACTTCCACCTCTATCGTCTTCCCACCTAAATGGATCAGAAAGGCAGGTAGAATATCGTGAGGGTAGAAGGAATGACCGTCGAATGTAGTCAACATGTTCGACGACTTGGAAAGGGTCGGAGAACCAATAGCCTTCCAACAAACCAGGGACATCACACAGGTGGCAACACCTTCATCAACGATCGCTCGTTTGATGGTATATTTGGAATACTCCACGTGAATTTGAAAAGCCACATGGTAGGGTAAGCGAGGCTTTACGTCCGTGACGTCAAACTTGATAACTTTCGAGCCACTTGGTTCTAGATCTCCTAAGGCAGAGAGTAAGGAATTCCTCTGTGATGGACACGTCTGGAGTACCTCCAAAACTGACATCTCACAAGGGGTTTGGCCCAGATCATCAAAAATAGAGTAGTTTCAGGCGACTCTAGCATTAGGGTTGTGGGTAGAGAACTTGAGTACTTTTTTCGGAATACAAGGCGGTGGCTCTGGTTTCTCAATCTGTAAGTTCATCTCTGGAGGGGGAGGAGGAGCTTCTAGACCAGTACTATCTTTCAAAGAGATATAATCTCGAGAATGGGTGGCTATATCGATTTTTGTGTCGACCATATTGATACAAACACGGTCACCATCTTGTGGTGGTGGGTTTTGACTCCCGCCGGCCTCATTTCTGGCATTTGCAGAGCTTGAGGCTAAGTGTCGGTTGTGTGGGAATGGATTCTTCAGCACAGTGGGGGATAGGTTTAAAAGTCTCGCAGCCTCCACAAGTTTGGGGCATAAATGTGTAAGGTGGTCATCGGTACAAAGTTTACAAGGAAAATTCACCTTACGGTTCTCTTTCTTGCCCTCTCAAGAATTATGATTTTGCTTCCCATTATTATCTTTTTCCTTGGGTTTGTTACCATTTTTCCCACCCTTACGGTTGTTTCGACCTTTCCTTTTATTACCATCTGGCTGCTGGTCACCATTTGGGTTTTTCGACGACTGCATAGAATGTACATTTGTCGACTGGGTGGGTTTGGTGGATCCAAGCAAAGTTGACCCTCCGACAGAATTTGTTGCCAAGTCTGCGGATTTTACATTGGTGGACCCCACAATGCCATCATCATGAGGTACGGGTTTTGTCCTAGGATCATAATTTGACTGCGGTGCTTCTGGAAGAAGGTGATATAACATCCCAGACTGAGCATATATTAAATTTAACTATTCGGCTCTACAAATAGCCTCTTCCTAATTGGAGACCCCAGAAGTAGCAACGTCATTTGAGACAGGAGAGTGAAAAGACTTTAGAAACCATTATAGAAGAAAGGTCGAGGATATGGGGGTCTTAATCAATCGCCTCCATCTGCGCCACTCTTGGACATGATCCGAGATATGAGTGGCAGTGTCCTGGCGTAAAGTTGACAAAGGTTCGAGGCCAACATCATAACGAACGGGCAACTGAAAGTGGTTGATAAAGTTCACTACCAACTGATTAAATGATCTTTATGTTCCCCTAGGTAACTCAATATACCATTGCAAATAAACTCCAATGAGAGTGCATTGAAACAGTCGTAATCTAATGGAATCGTGGTTCAGGGAATTCGATGAGCACCAAAGGTGAAAGGTAGTAACGTGTTCACCAGGGTCCTCTCCATTCTTACCCTCAAACTTTGGAATGTTTGAAGGAATTTTGGTGGGGACATGAGGGATCATGAACTACTGGGTTGTTCATTAACTTAGCCAAGTCTGGTAGATTGAGCATGGCCAGAAAAGGGATATGGGGTTACGACATCGGGCCCCATCCTCCTACGAAAGATTGCACGTTGAGAACTACATTCCATCCAGGGTTCAGGTAAGTACCAAAGTCCTGTCCAGAATTATAAGGCCCTCCTCCAGGATGATTTGTATAGGATGGGTTTGGCATCATTCCAGCATGAATGTTTTGATAAGGATTATGAAAATTTCCTTCGACTGGATTAGATCCGAACTGGGGGATGTGAAAATTTCTTCCAACCGGATTGGATCTGGGTCGGGGGTTGCCCAAAGTGTAAGACTAACCTCCTCCAGATGGGAATCCGAACGATTGAAGTGGATTCATCATACCAAAAGTATTGGTTGGAATCGACACTGAGTGGGTAGGGATGTAGGGCGGAACTTGTCTGCCAGCTGGGTTGTTCCATCCAGCCGTAGAAGGGATAGATCTGGGGTTATGAAAAGGGGCACTTCCTACATCAATATTTGTTTGGGGAATATGATAACCACCAAACGGGAAAGGAGTGTAAGGAGGTGTAGTGCCCCCAAGTCCAAAGTTAGTGTTAGGGCCAGTAGCTGGGATGGCAGTAAAAAACTACGACATGAAGTTAGGCATACCATAAGAAAATGGGCTAAAATCCATAGGGATGGACTGAAAATTATAACTCGGTGAGTGGTTGAAACCCCCAAAAGGTTTTGAGGCAAGAGATGAAGCATTAACTACATGCCGAGCCATAGTACTGGTATAAGCCTCCGGCACTGCAACTGTAGCAGTTGCAGGAGTCAAAGGGGTGCCAATAATTATAGTGGGTATGGGAGTCGAAGAAATCCTAGTGTTCTGAAGACTAGACTCAGTACTCATCCTTGCGGAACCAAAAGTATGAAAGGTGGATGTCTGTGTACCACTTCTAAAAACTCTACGCCTTTTAGAAGGCAGAACCTGAAATTCGGTGGTAGATGTAACAATCGACGAGACCAACGAGGAAGTTGGTCTGACTCCATGATGACTTATGACTCTAAAAAATACAAATATATCCTAAGGCTAACTAGTAGTCAAAGAGCATATCAAAAATTCAAATGACCAATATGCATGCAAATGGGCTAAAGTGGTTGAGTGGCCTCCCTCACTAAAGAAGGTATGTCTCATTCAAAAGGGACCTGAGACTCCCTGCTAAAGTTTAGAGGTAAAAACATCAGTTATAGGGGCCCTCATGGGCTTAATAACCAGTCAGTCAGATCCCCCCGGAGAGGTAATTCTCCATAAAGGTTGTGTGTTGTTCGACCCATATTTGACCCAGGGTACAAGAATAATAACCCCTGCAAGTAACCTATGAGAAACCTAAGTCAAGCAACTAATAAACCACTGTATAACCGATGCACAGGCGAGCAGTCGTAAGTCCAGATCAACGTATGGGTAGGATAGAAAATTCTGAAACCTTGAAAGCACCGCCTCTCACAGAGGTATGGGCACTAGCAAGATCCCCAAATATGAATAAATCCACAGAAATATATCTGACGCTAGGTGAGTATCCAAGGGTTATCCCTTCAACTAACTTCGCGCGACCTCATGATTAACTCCATTGTGAGCAGAGCCTCATGATATTACCAATTATACAATGGACTTCTCAACTCCCTGTCTTAGACACATATGTTGATGTAATTGCCTTGGAGAAGTTTACTCACAAAATCCTATTCCAAGGCACTAAATCCTAGACTAGTTTGTGCACCCTAAAAAATAAAATTGTGACTAATCAATTTTAGTTTAAAGCGTAAATTTTATTGGCCGTGATTACTCAAAAGGGTATGGAGGTGAAACTCATGATGTTATGACTCTACAAGAAAATGAATATGAATATAATGCAAAGTCTATCTTTAACTTTTCAAGGAATGATATGCTAATAAAAGAAGTGCAATTTTCAATTTCAACTCTGCAATTCAGAAGTAAAATGAAATATTTCGCTAAATGAACTAAGATAATGATAAAGGCTCAAAGACAAAAATGTTAACCAATGCAAAAATGCCTATTTTTTTGTATTTTCAATATACTAAAAAATAAAATGCATGGACTGATAAGCAACCTGATATATAAATTATGTTGTGCAAAAAGGTGATAATTCAAGAAGAATACCAAGCAACCAAGCAAACAGGCCAGGGTACAAGGACAAATCAAAAATGAAAAACAATGAGAAAGACTACGCCCAAAAATTCAGCTCCAAACAGGTTCCCTTTCATCCCAGAGAATCTCAACAGGAACTATAGAAACCTAAGAAGGCTCAACAATCATCAACTCCCACCCAACAACTACCAAACCGAGTAACCAAGCAAGGAAACAAGGTATACACGACTGTTCAGGAGAATAGAGCATATATACACCTCTTGCAGTGAGACAACAAGCATGTATACGCGACTGTCAAGTCAAAAGGAGCGTATAGGCTTCAAAATAAGGTTAGGCAAGGGCAAAGAGGCTGAAACTCAGGCCCAGAGTGAACAGAATCTGTGAAGCAGTGATACGACAAGAAACATAAAGGAAAAAGAGAAATGTAAGAAGAAAAAATACTTCAACCCTTAGAAGGAAGATCTCTCCCCAGTGGAGTCGCCAGTTCTGTTATGAAGGAAAAAATCTCTATGGCCAAGGGTAAACCACAACAAACAGGCATGATTGCAGAAACCAACTCAATTCCAACATATGCTATATGAACGAATATGCAAGATAAGAAATATTCCTACCTCGATCCAACGTTTGATGATGTTCCACCATTGAGAATTTCGACCCAAAGCTTTATACCTGCAATACGTTCTTAACAAACGAGCATAGAAAGTATATAGTGATGATATAAAGAGGTTAGCACATTAGATAGCATAATCCATCGATAAACATTACAAACATGCCCATGGATAATAATCATATATTTGCAATATACCAATAGGATAGGAAAGGAGTATTTCTATTAGTATTTGATCAACAGAAGTGACAACATTACAGACATCCGTGTCGGCATGGTTCGAAACCAAGAAACCAAGTTCCTTCCAACTGGGCCTCCACCACTTCAATCCTCCACCAAAGGCAAGCTCATAAGAGAGAGTCAATGAGGTTCTCTCAACCATAGGGAAAGAACTTGGGGGCTGAACACTGTGTTCAGACTTGAGGGACAAAGGGATGCAGGCTCAATATGAAGTAATTTCTCCATAGTAACTTTACTCTCAGAGTTGAATGCTTTCTCCTCTTTTCCATAGCTCGGAATTGTTCTCTTATAGCCTTCAGGATGCAACTAAAGGGCTGAGTATGAGTGTTTCCAGTATGTGGAAGGCCAAGGATCAGAGATATTTTATCGTGACATGGAAACCCAACCTCATTTTTGTATTTTCTGGCACAAATCCCGATGTACACGAGTTGTAGTGGGGTAGCTAGTGTATACGCATCTTGCATAGCTGATAGGGAGTGTATATGTGGAAAAATGCATATTTTTGGCTTTGGATTCATGAAAAAGGGATGAAAAATCTACATCGGGAAATGGAAAAAGGCCCTATGTGCAAGATAGAAATGGTGAGGCAAATCTTTCTATAACACTTTCCTTTTCCATCAATGTCCCATTCATTCTTTCAACAACTCCATTTTTTTGTGGGATATATGATGTGGTATTTTTGGCACTCTATGCCACATTTCTTGTAGAAATGCTCAAAATCATTTCCACATAACTCACCTCCATTGTCATTTCTCAACACCTTGATCCATTTATCTGTTTGGTTTTCCACAAGATATGTAAACTCTTTAAAATTCTCAAAATCATATGATTTCTTCCTCAAGAAATATAGCCATGTCTTCTTGGAGAAATCATCTACGAAGGAGACATAATATAGAGATCCTCCTAGTGAAGGTACTGGTACAGGCCCAAACACATCACTATGTGTCAATTCCAGAATCCCTTTTTCCCTTGTAGCTCCAGATGGGAATCTAACACGATTATGTTTTCCATAGATGAAATGTTCAAATAAATTGACTTCTAAATTACAATCCAAAAAACTTTCAACCATACCTTTGTTGGGCATGGATCGAAGTAATTTTTTGCCAATATGTCCCATCCTCTAGTTCCATAGCATGGTCAGGTAGAGTTAATGAATAACAATTGAGTTAGATGGAGTCAAGTCGATCCAATTCGAGTTGATCCGATTCGAGTCTAGTTGAGTCAGAGTTGATTCAAATTTAGAAACAACAATGTTGTTGCATCCAATCAAGTTAACACTCCCTAACAACTTGTAAAACATTCCAATCTAAACTTCTCTCATTAAGACCATCTCTCTCATAACCATTTTGAATGTATCCTTATGAAATAAAGTGTGCACACCTGCATCACTAATTTTATGGAAAGATATCGTATTTCTTGCCAAACCAAGAATATGTAGTACACTTGGAAGGATTATACTCCTCCCATCCTATAGAAATAGTTGGAATCTACCTCATCCAACAATTTTGGTTTTCAAGTTGTCCCCCAATAATACATATCCTCCATCATATCTCTCATATTCATAGAACCATTCTCTATGAGGTGTCCTATGGAAATATGCACTTGAGTCGATCAACCAAATTTCATGCTCTAATTGTGTACTAGTTGATTCCAAATACACATCTCCTCCTTTTTCTGAATAGGTATTTCCTTCAATCGATTTATTCTTGTTGGATCCTGGACTATTCTCAGTTGCTTTTGATTTTCATTATTTCTTGTAATGGCCATATTTACCGCATTTCTAGTAGCTTCCCTCCGACTAAACTAGGGATTTAGATGTACCCTTCTATTTCGACTTTCAACCAGAGAATTTTCCTTTTCCTTTGTCGATTGGTTGACCTCTCACCATCAAGGCATCCTTGGTCGATCCTTCCATGGCATTCCACCTCATTTCCTTTGATAATAGAGATGCAATAATGTCTTCAAGATTTAATGTGGTTGAATTACTCCTGATAACCACAACTAAGCTATCACATGAATATGGAAAATAACACAATAGGCTAATACATTTCTCCTCCTCAATGATTTTAATGTTTATAAACAATAACTAATTTATTACATTATTGAATGCATTCAGGTGCTTTGTTACTAAGCTCCCATCACTCATCCTTAGAAGATACAATTTCTTCCAAATAAACAACTTGTTTATGGGATATTTTGACTAATACAATCTTCCCAACTTGTCCCACCATTTCTTTACAATGTCTTCACTTGAGACATTCAATAGTATCTAATCTACAAGACAAAGTTCGATCGTACTTCTTGCCCTCTTTTTGAGTTTCTCCCATTCTTCCTTTGACATACCTGTTAGAATTCTTTTCGGACTCACAGTTACCCACAGTTCTCGATCTATAAGGAGATATTCCATCTTAATCTTCCAAAGATCAAAATTATGGCCATTAAATTTTTTGATCTCTATCCTCAAACTACTTTCCATTCTTTCAAGAAAAAATTAAAGATCATTGTCTTACAACTCCCACTTGAACTGGGTTTAGCTTAGATCCAATATTTTCTTAACCTTTCTCTGATACGACTTGTACAAAGCAACAACATGAGCTCTAATACCACTTGTAGAGAAATAATACTCACACTAAACCAACTAGGAAAGAGAAGACATAATTAAAGTGAAATTAATAAATGGCAATCACATAGTACATAATTTTTTTTACCTTGGAAATCCTTAACTAGGAAAAACCAACATTCCTTGAGCATCTCTTGCTCTCTTGTTGTCCTATCCATTCAGTGAATAAAGCGTTACATGACTAACCTTGGTATACATCTAAGACAAAATCGTGATCATATTATCTTTCTCTATGTAAGGACAACCCTACAACCAATTCGACTTACATCTACATGACCATTATATATATCTCAACTGATAGTTTCAATCACTAAGAGTTATAAGCATTAACCTTTTACAATATTACATTATGCATACTTATAGGCTTTACTATATGCAAAACCCTAATTCATGGTGCCCAAAACCGGTTATAGATCCATCTAGATGATTGGACACAATCCCGTGAATCTCGAGATTCTATTACAGTTGACTACCCATCAAAATTTAGTTGGCTATGAACCATTCAAATACCACTTGACCTTCTATCAGAGGACCTATCGACCTTCCAGTCAATCACTTCGATATTTGACTTAACCATTAGCATTGACTTCAGCCTTCGACACTTCAGGTGATTCTCCTACACAAGCCTTCAATCTTTCAGAGCACATTTCATTGAAGTAGATTGGATGGTGGGATTTTACTTGCACAATGAACGGTTCTCGTTCATTTTGGAAATTAAAGACTCCAGGCATTTTCTGGTGGAAAAACTCCCGAAGTACATAATCCTGGAGTGACATAGCTGTGGACATCACTTGTTGACATGTCACTGGCTGAGTGGATGCCACATGTCACATAGATTCGTGACTTAGACATACCTGAAATGATAATAGCACCTTGACACTTGTCACCATTTGATTGTGCCATGTGTCCTTACTGACATGGATCTCTTGATGTGTGTGCTATGTGTCTTCACTTCGTGACTTCAGAACTTTAGCCTTCGGGTGAATTTACATGTTCTCAATCCTTTTTCTCCAAAGTGGTCAGTGTCAAAGTTGACCACTATTCTGATCCAATGACCATCATGTATTGTCTAGATCTGATGGTCCTCATTCAGTTCAGGACTTCGGGGCTCTGACCTTCATATTTTCTTATCCTATCCTTCCACTTTACTCAATCCAATGGTCGGTATATTATCTGAAGTGTTCCTTGGATTGGATGACTCATGTTGACTTCAGGACTTCGCCCTTCGAGTAATATTATCTGTTCTGGGCTTCTTTTCTCCGGAGCAGTCAGCGTTGGAGTTGACGGTTGTTCATCTAACGGTTCCCCTTTTCTATTCCATATCAATGGCTAATACTTAACTCTAGATCAAATCTTGATCTAATGGCTGGGAAACCATATGAAGATCATGCTTCAGATCCGACGGTTGAGATTTTAATCCTTCCCAACCTCTGACTTCACCTCGATCTAACGATCCTGGATTTTCTCAAAATAAGATTGAACGACTCCTGTGCATCATCTCTTATGAGCTTTGATTAACGCTCTTTCTTTTAATCTATTCATCGTTATTTCTCCTAAGCTTTTAATAATAGTTTGTGCATTCTTTTATGCTGTGATCTTCAATCATTAACTCTCCTGAGATCTTAATTCCTTGTGCTTCGTTACTTCTTCTATACATGGATTCTCTGCATGCTACCTCCCCTGAGCTTTAGAGTCATAGTATCATTGTTGATCCTATCGTGATCAACAATGATCACGGATTTCTTCTGCCACAAGGTGATCTTCCTCTTCTTCTGATTGTTGTACATATTGGACTCATGTTGTCATCAATGAAAACACATAATCAATAATGCCAACAATCTCCCCCTTTGTCATTGAGGGAAACACACTAACTTCATACACAAACTCCCCCTGTGATGATGCTTCTCTCCTATGAAGTTACTCTCCCCCTTTGAAATCAATGGCAAAGGGTTTCTCCCCTTATGATCTAGCTCTGTCAGTTTGCATGTTGTTGACCAAAATATGAACTTGGGCCCTGTCAATCTGTTCTTTCTGCGTTTGACATTAATGACAAAGAGTGAGGCTCTAACTATTTTTATTCCCTTGTGAATTTTACCGACTGCTTATCTTAATCCATTGGGATATTTGTGTTCACATAAGTAGTCTTTTTTATACCAACTTGTAGTGATCAAGTCTTTCAAAACTTAATCTAATTACTTTCTTATTTGATGACCAAAATACTCCTCCTGAGTTTTTACCGACTTTCCTTTGTCAAATAGAACAAGAGTATGAATCTTACTGATCTTTTTTATCTGCTTCTTATTCTTCTTTGATATTTCACAGGAATATCAATTGAGGATTGATACCAATTGATTTAATACCAATTTTTTTATCAATTGCTCTTTGTTTGAATGATACTCCTTGAACTTCTTTGTTACCTTTATTTTTCCTCTTCTCTCCTTTTTTTACAAAAATGAAAAAAATAATATTTTCTTGCTCCTTTTGAGGTCATGCTCCTCCTAAGGTGATGTTCCTCTTTGTCTATTTTTGTTCTTCTTTTATTCTACATCTAACCCTACCAATGATTTTTCTTTTAACCACTAATCTATAGATAGTCAAGATTTTCCATATGTTATTTTTAAAAACTCTTGGCATGATCCTTTGATTTTATAGAAACCAATTTAAACTTCTTTTAAGTATTTTATTTCTTTGGCTAACAAATTATGACATCATCAGAATTTGATATTGTCCCATATTCTTTTATAGGCACTTCATTTCCTTGGGCTTGATTTATTTCATATTGAATTTCACATTCTTTATTAGGACCTTCACCCATCGTCTTCTGATTATTAATTTCTTCATTTTCAGGTGTAATATCATCTTTCTTGCTTTCTCCTTCAGATTTTCTTCTCCATATCTCTCTATGAGATATTCTGCTTTTTAGATCTTCTCTTTCTAATTGTGTTTTTGGGGATTTGTCATCTCCTTTCTTCTTGCAACTTGTATTAGGTTTTCTCGCTGACTTGAATGACTTATTTAAGGATTGACTTTTTGAACTCCTGCATCTTTGTGATTTGTGCCCAAACCTATCACAGTTGTAACATATCATTGTATGAAAAATTTTTGATGTGTTCCTAACAAAATTGCATCTCCAACATTAATTGAGTTTTTGAATTTTCTTGTATATCATTTCTCTAGTTTCTTATAGTCCATTGCTTTATGGCCAAAGTTGTGACAAGAAAAGCAATAACCATTAAAGGTGTTTCCATTCTTGATTTTATTTTGGCTTGAGAGATCTGTCATTTGGTTTTCTTCTTCATTTTTACTTCTATAGCTTCCTTCCTTAACAAAGTTCATGGCTTGTAATTGCTTTTTGATTGCACCGTTTCCTTTTGAGAAGGTTAATCATTTCAAGTGTTTGTAAATGATGCTCCAGTTGTCACTGCCTTATTTCTTATTGTTTCCATGACCAGGTTTTTCATCAACTGATCTTTGATTGTTCCAAATATTATCTAGGATAGCTGAGCTATTATGGAAATTGACAGTCTTACTTGTATTTCCATTCAACTTTTTGAGATTGACTATTTCTAATTTCAACACGTGACATAATTCTTCCCTTTTGGATGATTGCATTCTCCGGGATTCTAGGATTTTCTTGGCCTCCTTGAGTTGAATATTTAGATTTGTATTACTGTATTCATTTATCTTCTTAAGGTTGATTATTTCCGATTTCAACTTGTGACATGTCTCTTCCTTTTTAGTCAACTAAATCTTCAGGGCTTCTTCCACTTCCTTAGCATGTTCAAGTTGAGTCTTTAGATTGAAGACTATTTCTTTTGTCTCATCCAAGACTTCATTTCATTTAATAGATTTGTCATATGTCTTCAATTCTTCCATATCTTTTGTTAGATCAAAAACTTTAGTTTTCAATATTTTGATTTCTTCCTCGTATTCTAGTTGAATCCTTTTGAGGTTGATGGCTTCTAATTCAAAAATTTGGCATGATTCTTCCTTTTTAGTTATTTGGTTCTTCTGGGCTTCTTCCTTTTTCTTGGCTTCTTCAATTTGAGTCATTATATCTACATTAGTATTTTCATTTATCTTTTTGAAATTGATGATTTCGAATTCCAACATGTGGTAAGAATTTTCTTTCCTTGTTAACTAGATCTTCAGGAATTCTTCACTTTCTTTAGTTTTCTCAAGTTGAGTGTTTAGACTATTAACTAATTCTTTTGTTTCCTTTAGTACTTCTTTTCTTCTGTTATCATGTTTTTTCAATTCTTCTATTTCCTTTATCAGATGATCAACTTCAATCTTTAATCTTCTGATCTATTTTTCTTTGTCTTCTAGCTGAACTCTCTGTTCAAACTCTTTATGGCTAGATTGATCTAACTGTTGAAGTAGAAACATTTCTTTCTGTTGAATTTTCTCCAATTCTTCTAGAGTGAGTATCAATAGCTTCCATATGAACTTTAATATGTATACCATTTCCTGGTTCCATGCGAATCTCTTCTATTGCAATTGTAACATCAGTCTTAAGATTATGTAATTTTTCTTTAGTGATTACTGAGGTATGCCTCAATTCATTGATGAGGTTGTTTTCCTCATTGTTGACTGAGGTTTGCATCAAATCCTGCATTTCATTATGATTAGAAATCTCTTTTTCTATATTATGTTCTTCAATATGATTTGAATTCTCCTTTTCTTTATCTTGATAATAATTCTCTTCTTCTAAGTTTTGTTCTTTATTTTGATAGGAATCATCTTTATCTAAGTCTTATTCCTTACTTTGATAGGATTTATCTTCTTCTTGTGCTTCATTCCGATAACAATTTTCTAGTTGGAGCCATAATTCTTTAGCAAATTTGTAGTGTCTCATCTTTTCTTTGACTTGGTCTGACAATCCATCCTGTATTTCTTTTAAGGCTAATGAATTGTTTCTCCTTGCTTCCTTTGAAGTTTTGGTTTTTATCTTTGAAGTAGTTAAGTGGCAGGGCTTACTTACTACCGAATCCCAAACTCCAGATCCTCTTAACTTCAGATATCTTTTCATATTTTCCCTCCATGATGAATACTATGTTCCATCAAGTAAGGGAGCTTCATTTGTGGATATAGCAATTTGTCCACCCATTTCGTCAAAATCTACCTTTCAGTGTTTTAAAATATGTTTAATGCACCCGCTCTGATACCAATTGTTGAAATGGACACTTGACATTGAGATGGGGTGGGGGGGTGAATCAATGTCACAAAAATTTGGACAATTTTCCACTTTTCATAAATTAATTGAACAACATATAATTATTTCATTTTCTCAACCAATATATAAAAGAATAAATATTTTATTCTTTTATTTAACTTGAATGAATACATAAGATCAATCTTTGAATATCTTCAACTTC
>JZKD02S2333221.1:0-32039 GCA_000966675.3 Picea glauca
CTAGCCTAACATCAGTCCTATTCCATACCAAGTTAATTCAGAAAGAGAGATCCCTCTCTGAGTCTTGGAGGGATAGATCCAAGACTCCAAGCGGTTCGAGGTTACCTCTGTGTTTTCCTTCATAGCCTTAGGCAAATTACAGAGAGCTAGCAGGTTGGAAACCCATGAGGTATAGGCGATGGGGTAAATGAAATTGGTAGTGCGTAATTTGTCAATTTCGGCTTTGATAGCCATGGCTTTGGATGGGTGTAGTGGTCGTTGTTTTTGGCAAACTGGTGTAATGTCAGGCCAAGTGTCGATGCGATGTTTGACAATAGAGGGATCGAGGCCAGGCATTTTCGTGTATGACCAGGAAAAAATATCCCTATATTCCTAGAAGATGGCTTTATATGTGGTGATTTCCTGAGGAGTGCAAGCAGCTCCAATGGTGATTTCTTCGACGATGCCATGTTTAATGGAAATGTCGATTTTAATGGTTGGGGAAATGTTGGCCATGTTGCCTTCTTCAAAAGCATCAGGGGTAGGAATGGGATTTTGGAACCAGTCGATAGGCTCAGATGGGATAAAATCCTTGGTTTTGACCGCGTAAATGGGGTTTTGGTTAAGAGGCATGGAGTCTTCCTGTGGAGAGAAGAGTGCGCGATGGTGTAGCGCATCCCAGGGAGTGTCTGGCTGGTTTAACTCTTCGAGTATTTCTTTGTCACAGTGGAAGTGATGGGAATACAAGGGGTCATGATGAGTGACATTGGTGACAGTGGTCATGTGGTTGGCCCCTGGTGAAGAAGCAAGGGGAACGATGTTAGGAGATGGTGAGTGTTCATTCGACATAAACCATATATTGAAGTACTGAGGGGTACCCGTGGTGGTTGGGTGTAGAATGTATGTAGGGGAATGAGCGGGATATTTGGGGGGGTTGGGGGGTGAATCCTCAKATAAGTCATCTAAGAACCATGGAGGTGTTGGGAGGGCCTTGGGTTCGAGAGAAATGGCATGAAGATCCTCAAGTGACGAGGTAATGTCAATTATCGCCTCTGCGGGTTGGTGAAGCAGAGTCAATTRGCGTTGCCTGTATTCAAGGATCATAGAACACTGGTATGTGAAATGWGATAATGAATCATAGAGAGAGMAAGGGAATCTCATACGTTCATTGACTGAAGTGGTGACATAGCAGATGTCAGTGATATTTGTTGAGGAGGATGTAGCAGGATTGGGTTTTCTCTGGGTGTTCTGGCATATTGTGGCTAATGTCTGCCAAAAGCATGGCAGGGCCGGGCAATGGTGGGTATAATGGCCATACTCTAAACATATAGCACAAGCGTATTTKTTCCTCAACCCTTTACTACTGGAAGGGGGGGTAGTAGTGGAAGGACTAGCTGTAGTGGCTAGTGTTGGGGGAGTGTGATTGAGTGGAATCAAATTTCGTAACTCTCGTAGAGACGGGCAGTTGTTGGTTTGGTGTCCCTCTTTCTCACATAGTGCGCAAGGTGGTGGGATGCATGGAGGAAGTGGAGCTGTGGGCTCCTTCTTCTTTATCCTGCCCCCAGCTGTGGCAGGGGGGTTAGTGAGTGGGGGTGTGGTTGGAGTAAGAATAGGAATCGTCATGGGGATTCCTTCTTTTTGGGGTGGAAGGGATGGTCAAGGGACCATATCTGGTGGGTGTAAATACCAAACAAGGATTGCTAACACCATATTAGGTAGTGTGAGCATTGAGGCTACCTGAAAAGATTCGATACCAGGTGGAGGGTAAAAGAAGGGAATTTGAGTGATGGCTTGGGGAACTGTCTCCCAAAATGGAATATGTCCTTGGGGAGATGTGGAATTGTGGACTAGTGGGGTCAACGAGTGTCCAGGAGGTTCTAGAGGGGGGGTTTCTGCGATGAGTGGGACATCAGATATGACAGAAGCCTTTGTAGGAGGAAGGGTATCCTCTGTGTGAGTTCCGTTAGATGATATGATGCATACTTGATTGGAAGGATGAAGGAGTGGTGGTGATCCATAGTATGTTCCTAACAAGTATGGATCTTTAAAAATCCCAGGACCCATCTCGACAAGTGGATATGTGTCGTGGCTTGTGTGGATGAGAGGGAGAATATTATCGATGTTGGCAGATGGGTCGAGCTCATAATGTGAGACTTGGTCAATGGTAACGATATTCCCATTGTGCGGGAACATCATTGTCCGAAAGACGGAAGAGGCCACTGCCTTCATAGTGTACATGTAGCTATGACTGAACAAGATATTATAATCAAGAGGGGCGTCGATAACTTCAATATCGATGAGAATAGTCTTTCCCCCAAGTTTGAAGGGGACATTTTGGAAGAGCCCTTCAGGAGATGATGGTCGTCCATCATAAGCGCGTAATGTGATGGAAGAGAGTATGAGTTCCAGGGAACCAAGTTTCTGCCATACCGTTTTGGACATAATGCCTGTAGATGCACCTTCATCGATGATACACCGATGAACTATGATGTTCCATATTTTTACTGGTATTTGAAAAGAGATCAAGGTGGAAAGATGAGGTTCTCTACTATCAAGATCAAAGGTGATGACTCAGGTATCTGTGGGGTCGACTACCCCCAAGGAAGAAAGTAATGATTTCCGCTGAGTAGGAAAAGTCTGGAGGACCTCCAAAATTGACATGGCAGTCGGGGATTGTGCTAAGTCGTCTACCAAACTATAGTTATGAGTTGCCCTAGCCTGTGGGTTGTGGATATTCCTGTGCAATGGGATGCGAGGGATACAAAGAGGTGGTTCGGTATAAGGGTGAGGAATCACCAACGGGGGTCCCGTCGGTGTAGGTTTTGTCTCTGGAGGGATGGGAGGAGACTCAGCGGGTGCATGATACTGACGATTACGTGTTTGTAGAAGGATTTCTTCCTCACTAGTGAGGAGAATTGTGCGATCTGCTGGGTTGTTTGGGTTGAGGTATTTTCTCATCGGAGATGGGGGATGTTGTGTGTCCTGTTGGGTGTTTATCACTCCTTGATGTGGAATAGGATTTTGCAGTACGACAGGTGGGGGTTGTTGCATGTATTATTTTGGTGCCTACTAAGGGGCAGGCGGTGCTGGAAAATGGGGAAGACTACCAGAGTATTTCAATCATTTGAAATCAGTGATTTGGGGGCAATGATGAGTGTAATGGCTGAACTCACCACAAAGGGCACAAGGGAAGATGGTTTTAACATTATTGTTATTTCTCCCTTGGCATTTATTATTATTTCCCCCTTGGGGGTTTTGGTTCCCTTGGTTCTGGTTGCCCCCAGTGGATTGGTGTTGTGGAGGTTGATTCCCACCTTGACCTGGATTTTTTTTATTCTTGTTCCATCCTTTCTTCTTGGCATTGTTTGATGGATGGGTTGGATTAGCTGTATTCAGTTGTTCAAAATTTTGGTATTGTTGAACGACAGAGGGTTGAACAAAATTCACCCCTGCATGAGGATGTGAGGGAGACATGGGTTGTGGAGGACCAAGAAATGGGAAGTATGGATTCTATGGTGGTACCGATCCATAAGGTACATAGGAAGGTGTAGTGCTTTCACGAGTACTATAAGTTGAGGTAGAGGTGGTACCAGAGTTTGTTTGAATAGGTGGATGTATGGGGGGTGCCGGTGGTGGTCCATTGATGGGTGGAGATATAGCAACAGGGTATGGTTGTTGATAAGGGGGTGGGGGGTAATAAGAAGTGCCCCTGTATGTCGTCGGGTATTGAGGTGTTCCATACATCGGTGGTGGTTGGGGTTGTGGACCGTGGTGAGTGGTGGTACCAATTAGTCTGTCTACTGAGTGAGACATCCTAGGTTTGTCTTGGCCAAATGGCACAGGTTTTGGAATATTAGGAAGTACAATGTATAAGTATCCTGAATATGCATAGATGAGGTCATACTGTTGGGCTTTACTGATGGCTTCCTCTTCAGATCGAGGGAAGGTTGAAGCTACATCCTTACCGAGGAGAGAGACAAGTGATCTAAGAAACCCGTCAAGACATTGTTGCTTGGTGCTTTCTGCTTTGCATAAACTACGTCGCCTACGCCACTCGTGAATGTGGTCAGTGATATGTGTGGCTGAGGTTTGTTTGAAATTAGAAAGTAGTTCTATACCATTGTTGTGAAGGATGGGTAATTGGAAGAAGGTCAAGAATTCTTTGGCCAATGACTCAAAAGTTGCGTGGGACCCTGATTTTTCATCGACATACCATTTGGCCGATGGGCCAGTGAGTGTGCGTTGAAATAATTGTAGTCTGATGGAATCATCCATAATGTTATTGGAGGAGCACCATAGGTGAAAATTCATGACATGGTTGGCAGGGTCATCACCTACCTTTCCTTCAAACTTTGGTATGTCTGAAGGTAGTTTGGTGGGCATTGCAGGCCTTGTGGGATCATGCAATATAGGATCAATGGTGAGTTTGCTGAGATCCGGTATGTTGAGAGAGGCCAAATATGTCATCTACAGTGGGGGTGGAGGATTAGCTCCATCCATGGTGTGAGTGTGTTGTGAACCTAACCCTTGAGGGGGGCTAGGTGNAACGGGGGTCCCGTCGGTGTAGGTTTTGTCTCTGGAGGGATGGGAGGAGACTCAGCGGGTGCATGATACTGACGATTACGTGTTTGTAGAAGGATTTCTTCCTCACTAGTGAGGATAATTGTGCGATCTGCTGGGTTGTTTGGGTTGAGGTATTTTCTCATCGAAGATGGGGGATGTTGTGTGTCCTGTTGGGTGTTTATCACTCCTTGATGTGGAATAGGATTTTGCAGTACGACAGGTGGGGTTTGTTGCATGTATTATTGTGGTGCCTACTAAGGGGCAGGCGGTGCTGGAAAATGGGGAAGACTACCAGAGTATTTCAATCATTTGAAATCAGTGATTTGGGGGCAATGATGAGTGTAATGGMTGAACTCACCACAAAGGGCACAAGGGAAGATGGTTTTAACATTATTGTTATTTCTCCCTTGGCRTTTATTATTATTTCCCCCTTGGGGGTTTTGGTTCCCTTGGTTCTGGTTGCCCCCAGTGGATTGGTGTTGTGGAGGTTGATTCCCACCTTGACCTGGATTTTTTTTATTCCTGTTCCATCCTTTCTTCTTGGCATTGTTTGATGGATGGGTTGGATTAGTTGTATTCAGCTGTTCAAAATTTTGGTATTGTTGAACGACAGAGGGTTGAACAAAATTCACCCCTGCATGAGGATGTGAGGGAGCCATGGGTTGTGGAGGACCAGGAAATGGGAAGTATGGATTCTGTGGTGGTACCGATCCATAAGGTACATAGGAAGGCGTAGTGCTTTCATAAGTACTATAAGCTGAGGTAGAGGTGGTACCAGAGTTTGTTTGAATAGGTGGATGTATGGGGGGTGCCGGCGGTGGTCCATTGATGGGTGGAGATATAGCAATAGGGTATGGTTGTTGATAAGGGGGTGGGGGGTAATAAGAAGTGCCCCCGTATGTCGTCGGGTATTGAGGTGTTCCATACATCGGTGGTGGTTGGGTTTGTGGACCGTGGTGAGTGGTGGTACCAATCAGTCTGTCTGCTGAGTGAGACATCCCAGGTTTGTCTTGGCCAAATGGCACAGGTTTTGGAATATTAGGAAGTACAATGTATAAGTATCCTGAATATGCATAGATGAGGTCATACTGTTGGGCTTTACTGATGGCTTCCTCTTCATATCGAGGGAAGGTTGAAGCTACATCCTTACCGAGGAGAGAGACAAGTGATCTAAGAAACCAGTCAAGACACTGTTGCTTGGTGGTTTCTGCTTTGCACAAACTACGTCGCCTACGCCAGTCGTGAATGTGGTCAGTGATATGTGTGGCTGAGGTTTGTTTGAAATTAGAAAGTAGTTCTAGACCATTGTTGTGAAGGATGGGTAATTGGAAGAAGGTCAAGAATGCTTTGGCCAATGACTCAAAAGTTGCGTGGGACCCTGATTTTTCTTTGACATACCATTTGGCTGATGGGCCAGTGAGTGTGCGTTTAAATAATCGCAGTCTGATGGAATCATCCATAATGTTATTGGAGGAGCACCATAGGTGAAAAGTCATGACATGGTTGGCAGGTTCATCACCTGCCTTTCCTTCAAACTTTGGTATGTCTGAAGGTAGTTTGGTGGGCATTGCAGGCCTTGTGGGATCATGCAATATAGGATCAATGGTGAGTTTACTGAGATCCGATATGTTGAGGGAGGCCAAATATGGCATCTACAGTGGGGGTGGAGGATTAGCTCCAGCCATGGTGTGAGTGTGTTGTGAACCTAACCCTTGAGGGGGGCTAGGTGGGTTGGTGCTTCCTCCTTGAGAGGAAGTGGGTCCCCCGCTTCCGTGTAAAGGAGAGCGAGTGAATGGATGACCTTGGGAAGTGGACCCAAGTAATGTAGAACCAAGCAAAGCTGATCCTAAAACATTAGCACTCACAGGAGTGTGTGAAGGAGGTGTTGATGAGTGGGCACGACTACACACTCCCCCTAAGATAGGAGGGAGGTTTAGAAAACATCATGAATGACAGGGGTTTTGTGGTTCCCCTATGATGTCAGACTAGTTGTGTGAATGTGTACAAAGAGTGGTGAGAGTAATATAGAAACAAGAGCCTTTGCGTTGAATGTTTACACAATATATATATCCAAATCAAACTGCAATCAGATGTGCATCATACATAAAATGTTTTTGAAAAATAAGCATATATATGGGTAAGTGGGTTTTGTCCACGTGGGGAATCAAAAGAAAGCAAATGCTCGTGTCCTAGAATATGTAACGTCCTTCCTCTAAAATAGCACTAGACCTTCCAATAATACTCAACAGTGGGGTCTGAAGTCACTGGAAGAGAAACTAGTGAAGGATGAAATAATTGGTTAGAATGAGGGGTAAATGGGGCATATCCCAAAAGAGCTGGCGATATTTCCCAATAGCCACACAAAATCCAATCAAGGTGCAATTGCATCCCACAATTGCCACTTGGGTAGATGTCCTAAAGTTGGTCACTAGGCACCTCGGTCAAAGTGAGACATTTAGATTTTTGGCCTAATAAATGGGTCACGGGCTGGATCCCGTCCAAGAGGTGGGTGCCTCAAGGGGGGACACACAGAACAACTGGACCTCAGCCTTCAACCCTTCACAGGTATCTCCCTGCCTTATGGTATTGGAAAACTTGACTTGGAGGATTTTCAGTTCCCTATTTGACAACCTCTATGGTTTTGAAAATGTGAGAACCAGATAAAGGGGAGTTATTTGGATGCCTATCCCCGAAATCCTACCTAGACTAAAAAATTTCTTTTGGCACCTCCTGTGGAGGAAAACTTAGTGAGTTTTTAGAANGGAAGTGGGTCCCCCGCTTCCGTGTAAAGGAGAGCGAGTGAATGGATGACCTTGGGAAGTGGACCCAAGTAATGTAGAACCAAGCAAAGCTGATCCTAAAACATTAGCACTCACATGAGTGTGTGAAGGAGGTGTCGATGAGTGGGCACGACTAGACACTCCCCCTAAGATAGGAGGGAGGTTTAGAAAACATCGTGAACGACAGGGGTTTTGTGGTTCCCCTATGATGTCAGACTAGCTGTGTGAATGTGTACAAAGAGTGGTGAGAGTAATATAGAAACAAGAGCCTTTGCGTTGAATGTTTACACAATATATATATCCAAATCAAACTGCAATCAGATGTGCATCATACATAAAATGTTTTTGACAAAGAAGCATATATATGGGTAAGTGGGTTTTGTCCACGTGGGGAATCAAAAGAAAGAAAATGCTCGTGTCCTAGAAGATGTAATGTCCTTCCTCTCAAATAGCACTAGACCTTCCAATAATACTCAACAATGGGGTCTGAAGTCACTGGAAGAGAAACTAGTGAAGGATGAAATAATTGGTTAGAATGAGGGGTAAATGGGGCATATCCCAAAAGAGCTGGCGATATTTACCAATAGCCACACAAAATCCAATCAAGGTGCAATTGCAGCCCATAATTGCCACTTGGGTAGATGTCCTAAAGTTGGTCACTAGGCACCTCGGTCAAAGTGCGACATTTAGATTTTCGGCCTAAGAAATGGGTCACAGGCTGGATCCCGTCCAAGAGGTGGGTGCCTCAAGGGGGGACACACAGAACAACTGGACCTCGGCCTTCAACCCTTCACAGGTATCTCCCTGCCTTATGGTATTGGAAAACTTGACTTGGAGGATTTTCATTTCCCTATTTGACAACCTCTATGGTTTTGACAATGTGAGAACCAGATAAAGGGGAGTTATTTGGATGCCTATCCCCGAAATCCTACCTAGACTAAAAAAATTCTTTTGGCACCTCCTGTGGAGGAAAACTTAGTGAGTTTTTAGANCCTTTAAACTTCCCTAGTGTTTTGATCTAAGAAAGAAAAAATTCAAACACTATCCTATCTTTGTAGCATGTGGGCATGTATGGGCCCGTTAAAATATTAAGATGTGTTTGAAAAAGTAAACTAAGAGGAGTCCCCAAGAAGGGTTGTTGTCCTCTCCTAAAGGTTTTAATGTTCTTAAGGGAGATGAAATTGTTTCACAATCTTTTTTTGATTCTCAAGATTGCTTGGAGGCACGAGAGAAGAGCATACTAAGTGATTGTTACTCAACTTCTAGTCCCAATGCAAGTTAAATGTGATTAAAAATTATTTCCAACTTATCTTGTGAGTCAAAACAAGCCATACATGTGGCAAAAAGCAAAGAAGGGAAATTATTTTTATCCTCCTAAGTGCCTATGTGTTTTTTGACTAACCCCTTTATATGATGAGGGGACTAAGTGTGGTGCAGCTTTAAAACATGCTTGAAATCATTTTTAAGAAGGCAAGTGGAGTCGCCAATCTGTTGCACCTCTTTTGTCACCTTGGTGAGCAAAATAGAGGTGCTTGCAAGCTCAGTTGGTTCTGTTGAGCAGGACAGCTGCAAGGAAAAGAGTTAGGGAAAGAAAATAAAAACTACAATTAACGATTAAACTAAGAGATGCAATAAAAACAAAATTCATGAGCATAAGGACATAGAAACAAAAAGAACCATAAGATCCATGTCACCAATGTTGAGGCTGATCTATTAGTGAAAAAAAAACACCAAGAAGAAAGGGGACTATGAGTCTCTTCTTCCTCCAATGGAGGGCTCTTGAACCCCCACTAGCTAGCTCTTCTTACAACAAATAAAAAATGGAAAATGATGAAAGAACTCTTTACAAATCCACTCAATGGGTGAGGTGGATTGTCCAATGAAATGGTGCCAATATGCCCTTGACAAGGATGGAGTCCTCAAGACAATAGAGGCAACATAACATTACTTTGAATTCCTTGAGAAAATGAGGTGCATTCATGGATTTTTATAGTATTCCTTTGAGTCATTGTTTAACTACTTTGTAGTGTGAAAAGAGGCCATTTAGGGCATTCATAGGTCTTTGACCAGCCCACCAGTCGTATCCAGTCCAGATTTGAGGGTCAAATTGTCTTGGGATCTGAACCATAAGTGGGTGGGAAGCCGACCACTCTCATAAATGCGCCATTTAGTAGGTGCGTGAATTTTTGCGATAACAGTCGCGCATCATGCGCATGTGCGTGATTGCTGCATTCCTGTTTCGCGCATGCGCACACGCCTAATGTCTGCATAGCACTCTTCAATTTTTCACTACTTTGTATAGTTTTTGACCTTTTTTGAATGCTTTGGTATTAATTTAGGTACATGGATGACTTCATCACTGTTTGACGATGCTGAGTTCTTGTAATCATGTGCGGACGAAATTTCAGTGATAACAGTGTTGATTTTATTAATGAAGTGGAATTGGATGCAATACCCCTTGATGTATATTAATTAGTGTTTGGATACCCTTACATGTATATTAGGGATGCAATATTCATGCGGAGATCCAACCAATACTGACTAATCAAGGATTGAAAGTCCTACATCATCAATGTGCATAAAGGCAAGTCAAAGATCTCACTTATAAGTTCCAATCAAGCCAAGAAGTTTATTAGTTCTAGTAATAAATATGCTTTACTTTTCTTAAGATAAAATCAGTCTGATGATGAGTTAGTGAGAGTGAAGGCATCCCTGGAGGGGTGTACTAAAGAGAAGAAACAACAGTTGGAGGAGTTTCTACAAGAATACGGAGGAGTATTCTAGGAGCCTAAACAACTACCACCTAAGAGAGAAGTGGAGCACGAAATAAAATTATTTCCAGACTCCCCATTACCGAATATTGGGTTGTATATATAGTCCACTCTAGAATAAAATGAAGTGAATAATCAATTGCAATAGTGGTTGGGGCAGTGTGTAATTTGACCAAGTACATTACCTTGTGGTTCACCCATCATAATTTTTCCCAAGAAGGATGGGACTTGGAGAATGTCTATCGATTACATGGAATTGAACAAGATTACATTGAAGAATCGGTACCCCCTTCCAAGGATCGATGATCTATTGGACTAGTTGTAGCATGCCAAGTACTTCACCAAGATGGATTTGAAATTAGGATATCACCAGGTACGATTCAAAGAAGAAGACACCTAGAAGACTTCCTTCAAGACAAGGAAAGGTTTGTCTGAGTGGTTGGTTATGCCATTCGGTTTATTCAATGCATCGACTACATTTATGAGACTAATGAATGATGTTTTGCTCCCTTATCTAGATTCATTTTTTATTGTATATTTGGATGATATATTGGTTTATAGTGCTATTTGGGAGGAGAATATGTCACATCTTATGAAGGCATTAGAGACTCTGAAAAAACACTAGTTGCTGGAAAATCTCAAGAAATGCGAGTTTTCTGAACAATGTTTGGTGTATTTTGGGTATGTGATTGGTGGAGGGGAGCTCAAGGTAGATCCCGAAAATATGGAGGCCATAATGAAATGGTCAATTCATACAAATTTGATTGAAGTTAGGATATTTTGGGGTGACACAATACTTGTGGAAGCTCATAGATTCATTTTCAGTGGTAGTTGCACCACTCCATGTTATAACAACTAGTGGTAAGATTTTCCAGTGGGGAAAGAATCAACAGAAGGTCTTTGATGAGATAAGAAGAAAGATCAATCAAGCATCAATGATCACACTACTAAACTAGAAGAATCCTTTCTAAGTGGAGACATATGAAAGTGGGTATTCCATGGGAGTAATACTGATGCAGGGACGAAGGCATGTATGCTATCATTTTGAAATATTTCATGGGGAAGTTCTCAACTACCCTACCTACGACAAGGAGCTCTATGCTTTGGTACAATCTTGCAGAAAGTGGAAACATTATCTAATGGGAAGATACCATCATCCACATAGATAACCAACCACTACAATATTTGCAGGCCTAGACTAAGCTACAACAAACTAGACACTACAAGTGGATGGGGTTTTTAAAACAACTTCATTTGGTCATAAAGTATAAGAAGGGTAGCATAAATAAGTTAGAAGATATTATTTCATGGCCACCCACATCTAAGATTATATCTTTGGGAACTCTAATGCACATGGAGCCTTTTACCCATGATGCATACAAAGAGGAATACATAGAACATGACTTCAAGTAGGTGTTTCAGTAGCTACAAGGCCTAATTCATATAGAAGAATGTGATGGAAAGGATGACTATCATTTCAAAAATGGTTTACTCTACAATATCAATAAGATCTGTGTTCTTAAAGGTGAATGATTGCATTTTATCAGAGAGGCTCACACCTCCAAGGTTGTACGACAGTTTGGTATTGGGAAGATAGGTTCCAAGTTACAGAGATATGTGTATTGGCCTAGAATGAAATAAGATGTAGAAAAATATATTATAGGATGTATACTTTATTGTAACAACAAGCCTAGCAATAGGAGGCAAGGTCTATACCATCCCTTACCTATACCCACTTGACGATGGGAAAGAATTTCCATGGATTTTCTAGGAGGTTTACCAAAAACCAGGACGGGACATGACTATCTATTTATGGTAGTTTATAGGTTCAAAAGAGTGTGCATTCTCATGCCTTGTAAAAATACCATCCTTGGAAAATAATCTCTTTGAATAGGTCTAGGTGCACTTTGGGATACCAAGGAGAGTCATATCAGATAGGGATACCGTATTTCTCAGTGCATTTTGGACTACGTTGTGGGATAAGATGGACACTAAGTTGAAGAGGTCTACAACATTCCATCCACAGACATATGGGAAGACATAATTAGTCAACAATGTTTGGTGTAGCTTTTGAGGGGTTACAATTAGAATCATTTGAAGACCTCGGATGAAAATTTGATCTATATATAGAACTCTTATAATAGAATAGTCCACACTTCTACTGGTAAGTTCCCCTTTGAAACTTTCTTTAGGTATTTTCCATCTTCACCCTTAGATGTTGTATATAGAAAGAATGGAGGAGTGAGGGAGGACCTCACACGAGATGCACTAAATAAAGAAAAAAATTGTTGAGAAGGTCAAGAAAATTCATTTTCAAGTATAGGAGACGCTAAAAAATTTAGAACAAAAGTACAAGGCTTTACATGACCAACAAAAAATAGAGAAAACATTTAAAGTGGGAGATAGAGTATGGTTACAAATGAATAAGGAAAGATTATAGGGTCCTAGTAAGAAGATCAAGGATTTGTGGTATGGTCCTTTTTAGGCATTGGAAAAGGTGGGAGATAATTCCTACAAACTCAGTATAACCCCATACATGCACATTTACTCAGTAGTGAATGTTGAGAATTTCAAACTCTATGAGACGTCCATGTTGGATCAAGAGGAGGAGAAAGTCCTACCTTCCAAAGAGGATTTAGTGAAATATGATCAAGAATATTTGGAATAAGAAACAATTTCACAGAAGAAATCCAGAACTACAAGACAGGGGCAACATGACCTTTGGCAAATTGGGTTCAAAGGACAATTTCTAGGAAAATCAAAGTGGTACTCCATGGAGAAGGTAGAGGAAAAATTTCCTCACCTCATTTAGTAAATAATTTGGGGACAAAAGCCTCACTAAATGGGGAGGTATGATCTGAATTGGATCATTCTATTATTTATCATCTATTTTTATAACCCTAATTTTCACCAGACATGCTTACCTGGAATCAAGCCATCTCAGATTCCTTCTTTGCCAAAACACTACTGAACAACTCTTTAAAAAACCTCTTTTATAAGGGCCCACATGCCCTACTCCATTCCTGCACGCATGTACACACTAGCTGACCTAAAACAGCCCATGTGTACCTATAAAAGCACAAAAAAAGGAATGTTGCCGACAGAACACACAGCTTTGGGTGAATTAACTAAAAATCCTGGCCATGCATGGCCGAGGGTTCATCCAAATACCTAGATTCTTCTAGCCTATAAAAGAAGGGTTAGGGTTCCCATTTGGAAGAGGAGAATAATAGTAAAGAAACTCTACCCAATTGCACATTCCCATTGTCCCAACCCTTTAGCCATCCTTGTGCAAAGAGAGATACAAAGCAAAGAAGTTGGANTTTTGATCTAAGAAAGAAAAAATTCAAACACTATCCTATCTTTGTAGCATGTGGGCATGTATGGGCCCGTTAAAATATTAAGATGTGTTTGAAAAATTAAACTAAGAGGAGTCCCCAAGAAGGGTTGTTGTCCTCTCCTAAAGGTTTTAATGTTCTTAAGGGAGATGAAATTGTTTCACAATCTTTTTCTGATTCTCAAGATTGCTTGGAGGCACGAGAGAAGAGCATACTAAGTGATTGTTACTCAACTTCTAGTCCCAATGCAAGTTAAATGTGATTAAAAATGATTTCCAACTTATCTTGTGAGTCAAAACAAGCCATACATGTGGCAAAAAGCAAAGAAGGGAAATTATTTTTATCCTCCTAAGTGCCTATGTGTTTTTTGACTAACCCCTTTATATGATGAGGGGTCTAAGTGTGGTGCATCTTTAAAACATGCTTGAAATCATTTTTAAGAAGGCAAGTGGAGTCGCCAATCTGTTGCACCTCTTTCGTCACCTTGGTGAGCAAAATAGAGGTGCTTGCAAGCTCAATTGGTTCTGTTGAGCAGGACAGCTGCAAGGAAAAGAGTTAGGGAAAGAAAATAAAAACTACAATTAACGATTAAACTAAGAGATGCAATAAAAACAAAATTCATGAGCATAGGGACATAGAAACAAAAAGAACCATAAGATCCATGTCACCAATGTTGAGGCTGATCTATTAGTGAAAAAAAAACACCAAGAAGAAAGGGGACTATGAGTCCCTTCTTCCTCCAATGGAGGGCTCTTGGACCCCCACTAGCTAGCTCTTCTTACAACAAATAAAAAATGGAAAATGATGAAAGAACTCTTTACAAATCCACTCAATGGGTGAGGTGGATTGTCCAATGCAATGGTGCCAATATGCCCTTGACAAGGATGGAGTCCTCAAGACAATAGAGGCAGCATAACATTACTTTGAATTCCTTGAGAAAATGAGGTGCATTCATGGATTTTTATAGTATTCCTTTGGGTCATTGTTTAACTGCTTTGTAGTGTGAAAAGAGGCCATTTAGGGCATTCCTAGGTCTTTGACCAGCCCACCAGTCGTATCCAGTCCAGATTTGAGGGTCAAATTGTCTTGGGATCTGAACCATAAGTGGGTGGGAAGCCGACCACTCTCATAAATGCACCATTTAGTAGGTGTGTGAATTTTTGCGATAATAGTCGCGCATCATGCGCATGTGCGTGATTGCTGCATTCCTGTTTCGCGCATGCGCACGCGCCTAATGTCTGCATAGCACTCTTCAATTTTTCACTACTTTGTATAGTTTTTGACCTTTTTTGAATGCTTTGGTATTAATTTAGGTCCATGGATGACTTCATCACTGTTTGACGATGCTGAGTTCTTGTAATCATGTGCGGACGAAATTTCAGTGATAACAGTGTTGATTTTATTAATGAAGTGGAATTGGATGCAATACCCCTTGATGTATATTAATTAGTGTTTGGATACCCTTACATGTATATTAGGGATGCAATATTCATGCGGAGATCCAACCAATACTGACTAATCAAGGATTGAAAGTCCTACATCATCAATGTGCATAAAGGCAAGTCAAAGATCTCACTTATAAGTTCCAATCAAGCCAAGAAGTTTATTAGTTCTAGTAATAAATATGCTTTACTTTTCTTAAGATAAAATCAGTCTGATGATGAGTTAGTGAGAGTGAAGGCATCCCTGGAGGGGTGTACTAAAGAGAAGAAACAACAGTTGGAGGAGTTTCTACAAGAATACGGAGGAGTATTCTAGGAGCCTAAACAACTACCACCTAAGAGAGAAGTGGAGCACGAAATAAAATTATTTCCAGACTCCCCATTACCGAATATTGGGTTGTATATATAGTCCACTCTAGAATAAAATGAAGTGAATAATCAATTGCAATAGTGGTTGGGGCAGTGTGTAATTTGACCAAGTACATTACCTTGTGGTTCACCCATCATAATTTTTCCCAAGAAGGATGGGACTTGGAGAATGTCTATCGATTACATGGAATTGAACAAGATTACATTGAAGAATCGGTACCCCCTTCCAAGGATCGATGATCTATTGGACTAGTTGTAGCATGCCAAGTACTTCACCAAGATGGATTTGAAATTAGGATATCACCAGGTACGATTCAAAGAAGAAGACACCTAGAAGACTTCCTTCAAGACAAGGAAAGGTTTGTCTGAGTGGTTGGTTATGCCATTCGGTTTATTCAATGCATCGACTACATTTATGAGACTAATGAATGATGTTTTGCTCCCTTATCTAGATTCATTTTTTATTGTATATTTGGATGATATATTGGTTTATAGTGCTATTTGGGAGGAGAATATGTCACATCTTATGAAGGCATTAGAGACTCTGAAAAAACACTAGTTGCTGGAAAATCTCAAGAAATGCGAGTTTTCTGAACAATGTTTGGTGTATTTTGGGTATGTGATTGGTGGAGGGGAGCTCAAGGTAGATCCCGAAAATATGGAGGCCATAATGAAATGGTCAATTCATACAAATTTGATTGAAGTTAGGATATTTTGGGGTGACACAATACTTGTGGAAGCTCATAGATTCATTTTCAGTGGTAGTTGCACCACTCCATGTTATAACAACTAGTGGTAAGATTTTCCAGTGGGGAAAGAATCAACAGAAGGTCTTTGATGAGATAAGAAGAAAGATCAATCAAGCATCAATGATCACACTACTAAACTAGAAGAATCCTTTCTAAGTGGAGACATATGAAAGTGGGTATTCCATGGGAGTAATACTGATGCAGGGACGAAGGCATGTATGCTATCATTTTGAAATATTTCATGGGGAAGTTCTCAACTACCCTACCTACGACAAGGAGCTCTATGCTTTGGTACAATCTTGCAGAAAGTGGAAACATTATCTAATGGGAAGATACCATCATCCACATAGATAACCAACCACTACAATATTTGCAGGCCTAGACTAAGCTACAACAAACTAGACACTACAAGTGGATGGGGTTTTTAAAACAACTTCATTTGGTCATAAAGTATAAGAAGGGTAGCATAAATAAGTTAGAAGATATTATTTCATGGCCACCCACATCTAAGATTATATCTTTGGGAACTCTAATGCACATGGAGCCTTTTACCCATGATGCATACAAAGAGGAATACATAGAACATGACTTCAAGTAGGTGTTTCAGTAGCTACAAGGCCTAATTCATATAGAAGAATGTGATGGAAAGGATGACTATCATTTCAAAAATGGTTTACTCTACAATATCAATAAGATCTGTGTTCTTAAAGGTGAATGATTGCATTTTATCAGAGAGGCTCACACCTCCAAGGTTGTACGACAGTTTGGTATTGGGAAGATAGGTTCCAAGTTACAGAGATATGTGTATTGGCCTAGAATGAAATAAGATGTAGAAAAATATATTATAGGATGTATACTTTATTGTAACAACAAGCCTAGCAATAGGAGGCAAGGTCTATACCATCCCTTACCTATACCCACTTGACGATGGGAAAGAATTTCCATGGATTTTCTAGGAGGTTTACCAAAAACCAGGACGGGACATGACTATCTATTTATGGTAGTTTATAGGTTCAAAAGAGTGTGCATTCTCATGCCTTGTAAAAATACCATCCTTGGAAAATAATCTCTTTGAATAGGTCTAGGTGCACTTTGGGATACCAAGGAGAGTCATATCAGATAGGGATACCGTATTTCTCAGTGCATTTTGGACTACGTTGTGGGATAAGATGGACACTAAGTTGAAGAGGTCTACAACATTCCATCCACAGACATATGGGAAGACATAATTAGTCAACAATGTTTGGTGTAGCTTTTGAGGGGTTACAATTAGAATCATTTGAAGACCTCGGATGAAAATTTGATCTATATATAGAACTCTTATAATAGAATAGTCCACACTTCTACTGGTAAGTTCCCCTTTGAAACTTTCTTTAGGTATTTTCCATCTTCACCCTTAGATGTTGTATATAGAAAGAATGGAGGAGTGAGGGAGGACCTCACACGAGATGCACTAAATAAAGAAAAAAATTGTTGAGAAGGTCAAGAAAATTCATTTTCAAGTATAGGAGACGCTAAAAAATTTAGAACAAAAGTACAAGGCTTTACATGACCAACAAAAAATAGAGAAAACATTTAAAGTGGGAGATAGAGTATGGTTACAAATGAATAAGGAAAGATTATAGGGTCCTAGTAAGAAGATCAAGGATTTGTGGTATGGTCCTTTTTAGGCATTGGAAAAGGTGGGAGATAATTCCTACAAACTCAGTATAACCCCATACATGCACATTTACTCAGTAGTGAATGTTGAGAATTTCAAACTCTATGAGACGTCCATGTTGGATCAAGAGGAGGAGAAAGTCCTACCTTCCAAAGAGGATTTAGTGAAATATGATCAAGAATATTTGGAATAAGAAACAATTTCACAGAAGAAATCCAGAACTACAAGACAGGGGCAACATGACCTTTGGCAAATTGGGTTCAAAGGACAATTTCTAGGAAAATCAAAGTGGTACTCCATGGAGAAGGTAGAGGAAAAATTTCCTCACCTCATTTAGTAAATAATTTGGGGACAAAAGCCTCACTAAATGGGGAGGTATGATCTGAATTGGATCATTCTATTATTTATCATCTATTTTTATAACCCTAATTTTCACCAGACATGCTTACCTGGAATCAAGCCATCTCAGATTCCTTCTTTGCCAAAACACTACTGAACAACTCTTTAAAAAACCTCTTTTATAAGGGCCCACATGCCCTACTCCATTCCTGCACGCATGTACACACTAGCTGACCTAAAACAGCCCATGTGTACCTATAAAAGCACAAAAAAAGGAATGTTGCCGACAGAACACACAGCTTTGGGTGAATTAACTAAAAATCCTGGCCATGCATGGCCGAGGGTTCATCCAAATACCTAGATTCTTCTAGCCTATAAAAGAAGGGTTAGGGTTCCCATTTGGAAGAGGAGAATAATAGTAAAGAAACTCTACCCAATTGCACATTCCCATTGTCCCAACCCTTTAGCCATCCTTGTGCAAAGAGAGATACAAAGCAAAGAAGTTGGAGGACATTTGAAGAGGAGCCCAGGATCACATTCACGGAGCGGTGTCCGGTCTCAACATTGCAAGTTGATTCATTAAAGTTAATAATAAAGAAATGATTTTCTCGTCCCACTATATGAGTTCTTCATAGTTTAGTGAATATATGTTTGAATCTCTAACCCATTAATCTGTAGAACAAATGCATGTAGAGTTTGTTTCTTGTTTTGTATGCAGGTCAGTCTTGGGAGGATAGCTGCTAACAAGTGATCAAGTGTGAAGGATCGACATTGAACGTCCGAAACAAGGTATGTTCGTTTAACCATGTATTTTCTTAAAAGAAATGGGGATTAGTTCTGGGACGATGGTAGAAAGTATGATTCTTTCGGTCTTATCTTCATGCATAATATAACCCTAAATGCTAGTCCGTAGGGGGGTTTCCCACCACAACAGAATTGGTGACCATACTGGGGAAGTTTCTAGGGTTCCTGGGAATATTTTTGGGTATTTTTAAAAGACTGGTTTTCTTTCCTATTTTTTGAAGTTTCTACAAGGTCTCAGCTAACAGAGATTCTGGTCTTCCATACCAGCTATCTTTGTTTCTTTGCTTGAATTTTTTTTTTTGAGACCCACAGAGGTACACGTAGCCTGCATAAGGTCTATACGTGTGTACCCGCACCCTACTTTCTTACAACCCACGTGTAAATGCTAGCTGAAGAAGTAACAGTAGCGAGTATGATTCCAAATTTTTTTTGAGACAGTCATCCTCTTCCCTATCAGAATCAGTCATTCTCATGGGTTTTCTGGAACTCTTTCTAGTCTTGGCTATTTGTAGTCTATAGCTTAGGGTTCACCTTAGATTGGTTTGTTCTATGAATTTTTTCCTTACATTGTTTTCTTTTTTCTGTTAAAGAAAGTGTCTAAGCCTTCAAGAGATCTTGGTTCTGAGTATCAATGGTCTCTTCTTGGTTTGGATTGTCTGTTTTTATTTGTTTCAGAGTTTTAGAGATACACACGACTTGTATAAGGCCAACACATGTGTACACGCCCTCTGACTCTACACAGCTCGTGTGCACACACTTGTTGTTTAATTGTCAGTAGTGTGCTTGTGAAGGATAGTTTTTGTTGAGGGTGAGGCAGTCATCCTTTACCTTGACAAGAGTTATACCTCTCAGGTTTTTTGAATCTNCATGGATGACTTCATCACTGTTTGACGATGCTGAGTTCTTGTAATCATGTGCGGACGAAATTTCAGTGATAACAGTGTTGATTTTATTAATGAAGTGGAATTGGATGCAATACCCCTTGATGTATATTAATTAGTGTTTGGATACCCTTACATGTATATTAGGGATGCAATATTCATGCGGAGATCCAACCAATACTGACTAATCAAGGATTGAAAGTCCTACATCATCAATGTGCATAAAGGCAAGTCAAAGATCTCACTTATAAGTTCCAATCAAGCCAAGAAGTTTATTAGTTCTAGTAATAAATATGCTTTACTTTTCTTAAGATAAAATCAGTCTGATGATGAGTTAGTGAGAGTGAAGGCATCCCTGGAGGGGTGTACTAAAGAGAAGAAACAACAGTTGGAGGAGTTTCTACAAGAATACGGAGGAGTATTCTAGGAGCCTAAACAACTACCACCTAAGAGAGAAGTGGAGCACGAAATAAAATTATTTCCAGACTCCCCATTACCGAATATTGGGTTGTATATATAGTCCACTCTAGAATAAAATGAAGTGAATAATCAATTGCAATAGTGGTTGGGGCAGTGTGTAATTTGACCAAGTACATTACCTTGTGGTTCACCCATCATAATTTTTCCCAAGAAGGATGGGACTTGGAGAATGTCTATCGATTACATGGAATTGAACAAGATTACATTGAAGAATCGGTACCCCCTTCCAAGGATCGATGATCTATTGGACTAGTTGTAGCATGCCAAGTACTTCACCAAGATGGATTTGAAATTAGGATATCACCAGGTACGATTCAAAGAAGAAGACACCTAGAAGACTTCCTTCAAGACAAGGAAAGGTTTGTCTGAGTGGTTGGTTATGCCATTCGGTTTATTCAATGCATCGACTACATTTATGAGACTAATGAATGATGTTTTGCTCCCTTATCTAGATTCATTTTTTATTGTATATTTGGATGATATATTGGTTTATAGTGCTATTTGGGAGGAGAATATGTCACATCTTATGAAGGCATTAGAGACTCTGAAAAAACACTAGTTGCTGGAAAATCTCAAGAAATGCGAGTTTTCTGAACAATGTTTGGTGTATTTTGGGTATGTGATTGGTGGAGGGGAGCTCAAGGTAGATCCCGAAAATATGGAGGCCATAATGAAATGGTCAATTCATACAAATTTGATTGAAGTTAGGATATTTTGGGGTGACACAATACTTGTGGAAGCTCATAGATTCATTTTCAGTGGTAGTTGCACCACTCCATGTTATAACAACTAGTGGTAAGATTTTCCAGTGGGGAAAGAATCAACAGAAGGTCTTTGATGAGATAAGAAGAAAGATCAATCAAGCATCAATGATCACACTACTAAACTAGAAGAATCCTTTCTAAGTGGAGACATATGAAAGTGGGTATTCCATGGGAGTAATACTGATGCAGGGACGAAGGCATGTATGCTATCATTTTGAAATATTTCATGGGGAAGTTCTCAACTACCCTACCTACGACAAGGAGCTCTATGCTTTGGTACAATCTTGCAGAAAGTGGAAACATTATCTAATGGGAAGATACCATCATCCACATAGATAACCAACCACTACAATATTTGCAGGCCTAGACTAAGCTACAACAAACTAGACACTACAAGTGGATGGGGTTTTTAAAACAACTTCATTTGGTCATAAAGTATAAGAAGGGTAGCATAAATAAGTTAGAAGATATTATTTCATGGCCACCCACATCTAAGATTATATCTTTGGGAACTCTAATGCACATGGAGCCTTTTACCCATGATGCATACAAAGAGGAATACATAGAACATGACTTCAAGTAGGTGTTTCAGTAGCTACAAGGCCTAATTCATATAGAAGAATGTGATGGAAAGGATGACTATCATTTCAAAAATGGTTTACTCTACAATATCAATAAGATCTGTGTTCTTAAAGGTGAATGATTGCATTTTATCAGAGAGGCTCACACCTCCAAGGTTGTACGACAGTTTGGTATTGGGAAGATAGGTTCCAAGTTACAGAGATATGTGTATTGGCCTAGAATGAAATAAGATGTAGAAAAATATATTATAGGATGTATACTTTATTGTAACAACAAGCCTAGCAATAGGAGGCAAGGTCTATACCATCCCTTACCTATACCCACTTGACGATGGGAAAGAATTTCCATGGATTTTCTAGGAGGTTTACCAAAAACCAGGACGGGACATGACTATCTATTTATGGTAGTTTATAGGTTCAAAAGAGTGTGCATTCTCATGCCTTGTAAAAATACCATCCTTGGAAAATAATCTCTTTGAATAGGTCTAGGTGCACTTTGGGATACCAAGGAGAGTCATATCAGATAGGGATACCGTATTTCTCAGTGCATTTTGGACTACGTTGTGGGATAAGATGGACACTAAGTTGAAGAGGTCTACAACATTCCATCCACAGACATATGGGAAGACATAATTAGTCAACAATGTTTGGTGTAGCTTTTGAGGGGTTACAATTAGAATCATTTGAAGACCTCGGATGAAAATTTGATCTATATATAGAACTCTTATAATAGAATAGTCCACACTTCTACTGGTAAGTTCCCCTTTGAAACTTTCTTTAGGTATTTTCCATCTTCACCCTTAGATGTTGTATATAGAAAGAATGGAGGAGTGAGGGAGGACCTCACACGAGATGCACTAAATAAAGAAAAAAATTGTTGAGAAGGTCAAGAAAATTCATTTTCAAGTATAGGAGACGCTAAAAAATTTAGAACAAAAGTACAAGGCTTTACATGACCAACAAAAAATAGAGAAAACATTTAAAGTGGGAGATAGAGTATGGTTACAAATGAATAAGGAAAGATTATAGGGTCCTAGTAAGAAGATCAAGGATTTGTGGTATGGTCCTTTTTAGGCATTGGAAAAGGTGGGAGATAATTCCTACAAACTCAGTATAACCCCATACATGCACATTTACTCAGTAGTGAATGTTGAGAATTTCAAACTCTATGAGACGTCCATGTTGGATCAAGAGGAGGAGAAAGTCCTACCTTCCAAAGAGGATTTAGTGAAATATGATCAAGAATATTTGGAATAAGAAACAATTTCACAGAAGAAATCCAGAACTACAAGACAGGGGCAACATGACCTTTGGCAAATTGGGTTCAAAGGACAATTTCTAGGAAAATCAAAGTGGTACTCCATGGAGAAGGTAGAGGAAAAATTTCCTCACCTCATTTAGTAAATAATTTGGGGACAAAAGCCTCACTAAATGGGGAGGTATGATCTGAATTGGATCATTCTATTATTTATCATCTATTTTTATAACCCTAATTTTCACCAGACATGCTTACCTGGAATCAAGCCATCTCAGATTCCTTCTTTGCCAAAACACTACTGAACAACTCTTTAAAAAACCTCTTTTATAAGGGCCCACATGCCCTACTCCATTCCTGCACGCATGTACACACTAGCTGACCTAAAACAGCCCATGTGTACCTATAAAAGCACAAAAAAAGGAATGTTGCCGACAGAACACACAGCTTTGGGTGAATTAACTAAAAATCCTGGCCATGCATGGCCGAGGGTTCATCCAAATACCTAGATTCTTCTAGCCTATAAAAGAAGGGTTAGGGTTCCCATTTGGAAGAGGAGAATAATAGTAAAGAAACTCTACCCAATTGCACATTCCCATTGTCCCAACCCTTTAGCCATCCTTGTGCAAAGAGAGATACAAAGCAAAGAAGTTGGAGGAAATTTGAAGAGGAGCCCAGGATCACATTCACGGAGCGGTGGCCGGTCTCAACATTGCAAGTTGATTCATTAAAGTTAATAATAAAGAAATTATTTTCTCGTCCCACTATATGAGTTCTTCATAGTTTAGTGAATATATGTTTGAATCTCTAACCCATTAATCTGTAGAACAAATGCATGTAGAGTTTGTTTCTTGTTTTGTATGTAGGTCAGTCTTGGGAGGATAACTGCTAACAAGTGATCAAGTGTGAAGGATCGACATTGAACGTCTGAAACAAGGTATGTTCGTTTAACCATGTATTTGCTTAAAAGAAATGGGGATTAGGTCTGGGACGATGGTAGAAAGTATGATTCTTTCGGTCTTATCTTCATGCATAATATAACCCTAAATGCTAGTCCGTAGGGGGGTTTCCCACCACAACAGAATTGGCGACCATACTGGGGAAGTTTCTAGGGTTCCTGGGAATATTTTTGGGTATTTTTAAAAGACTGGTTTTCTTTCCTATTTTTTGAAGTTTCTACAAGGTCTGAGCTAACAGAGATTCTGGTCTTCCATACCAACTATCTTTGTTTCTTTGCTTGAATTTTTTTTTTTGAGACCCACAGAGGTACACGTAGCCTGCATAAAGTCTACACGTGTGTACCCGCACCCTACTTTCTTACAACCCACGTGTAAATGCTAGCTGAAGAAGTAACAGTAGCGAGTATGATTCCAAATTTTTTTTGAGACAGTCATCCTCTTCCCTATCAGAATCAGTCATTCTCATGGGTTTTCTGGAACTCTTTCTAGTCTTGGCTATTTGTAGTCTATAGCTTAGGGTTCACCTTAGATTGGTTTGTTCTATGAATTTTTTCCTTACATTGTTTTCTTTTTTCTGTTAAAGAAAGTGTCTAAGCCTTCAAGAGATCTTGGTTCTGAGTATCAATGGTCTCTTCTTGGTTTGGATTGTCTGTTTTTATTTGTTTCAGAGTTTTAGAGATACACACGACTTGTATAAGGCCAACACATGTGTACACGCCCTCTGACTCTACACAGCTCGTGTGCACACACTTGTTGTTTAATTGTCAGTAGTGTGCTTGTGAAGGATAGTTTTTGTTGAGGGTGAGGCAGTCATCCTTTACCTTGACAAGAGTTATACCTCTCAGGTTTTTTGAATCTCTGTCCTAGCAGTCAATAGCTTAGGTTTGATCTCATCCATAGCTTTCTTTTTTCATTTAAAATTTTTCATCAAAATTTTCTTTAAGGTTTTTAGACAAGTGTGAGAGTCCTTTTTTAAGTTGCTAGTGTGTGATTTCTTGAAGTGATTCTTTGCGATCTGCGATTAGGCCATAAGTTTTTCTTGGTTTTTGACTTGTTGATATTTTTCCTTTTTTCTTTGTGAGCATTCAAATAAAATAAAAAATCTTTCATTTCTTTGTTTGGTTGAAAAGTGTTGTTTTGCATTAGTAACCAGGGAAAAGTCTTTTCTTTCATAAGTTCTTAACAGTTTTCTTAGATCGTAAGTAGCTCGTAGTCGAGTGAAATCCTTCTTTAAGTTTGTTGTTCAAAAGATCTTAGAATTTTTTTTTTTAAATTTGAAAAGTTGTTGAAAATTTGCGTTAAGTGAAGGTTTTTGTTTCCATCTTTTTGTTCATTTTTACTTTCATCTNACGTGTGTACCCGCACCCTACTTTCTTACAACCCACGTGTAAATGCTAGCTGAAGAAGTAACAGTAGCGAGTATGATTCCAAATTTTTTTTGAGACAGTCATCCTCTTCCCTATCAGAATCAGTCATTCTCATGGGTTTTCTGGAACTCTTTCTAGTCTTGGCTATTTGTAGTCTATAGCTTAGGGTTCACCTTAGATTGGTTTGTTCTATGAATTTTTTCCTTACATTGTTTTCTTTTTTCTGTTAAAGAAAGTGTCTAAGCCTTCAAGAGATCTTGGTTCTGAGTATCAATGGTCTCTTCTTGGTTTGGATTGTCTGTTTTTATTTGTTTCAGAGTTTTAGAGATACACACGACTTGTATAAGGCCAACACATGTGTACACGCCCTCTGACTCTACACAGCTCGTGTGCACACACTTGTTGTTTAATTGTCAGTAGTGTGCTTGTGAAGGATAGTTTTTGTTGAGGGTGAGGCAGTCATCCTTTACCTTGACAAGAGTTATACCTCTCAGGTTTTTTGAATCTTTGTCCTAGCAGTCAATAGCTTAGGTTTGATCTCATCCATAACTTTCTTTTTTCATTTAAAATTTTTCATCAAAATTTTCTTTAAGGTTTTTAGACAAGTGTGAGAGTCCTTTTTTAAGTTGCTAGTGTGTGATTTCTTGAAGTGATTATTTGCGATCTGTGATTAGGCCATAAGGTTTTCTTGGTTTTTGACTTGTTGATATTTTTCCTTTTTTCTTTGTGAGCATTCGAATAAAATAAAAAATCTTTCATTTCTTTGTTTGGTTGAAAAGTGTTGTTTTGCATTAGTAACCAGGGAAAAGTATTTTCTTTCATAAGTTCTTAACAGTTTTCTTAGATCGTAAGTAGCTCGTACTCAAGTGAAATCCTTCTTTAAGTTTGTTGTTCAAAAGATCTTAGAATTTTTTTTTTTAAATTTGAAAAGTTGTTGAAAATTTGCGTTAAGTGAAGGTTTTTGTTTCCATATTTTTGTTCATTTTTACTTTCATCTTTCAAACATCACTAGTTTCACTTTCATACCCTTTGACATAAGACAAGCCATAAAATTAACGCTAAATCTAAAATTCATTAGACTTTTATGTTTGTAGGGTTAACCAACTAGTTCAGGATTAGGGCCTTGGATTAGGTTGGAGAGGAAACTCTTCAAGGCCATTAAAATCAAACATTGGATTCTGATTTAGGGAGTGTCCAAGCCCAGTATTGTGAAATTTATTCGGGACCCCCCTCTAACATAGGGCATAAACATGAGGTCGCATGAGGAAAGGTAGTGGAGATAACCCCTCCAAAGCCGTACCAATCGTAGTGGAGAACACATATAGAGGGCTTGTCTTGGGATTCCGTTGATTGCATTTGCCACGGAGCTTCTTGGGTCTCGAATCCATTCAAGGTCCTCAGTTGTCTTCCAGACCAATTTCTCTCGATACCCTACTCATTGTGGTCTACCCAACTTTCGACTGTACTCGCCTGGTGACTTTTTAAGCATTGAAAACCTAGTGGCCTATCATTTTTAGGGACATACATAGGTGACTGCGGGGGTATACCACAGTACCTAGGACAGACATCGAGCCACGCTTTGCAGAGTATACCCGGAGGGTGATTCCGTGTTCGAGTTTCACTTGCATCGGTAAGTTTCTCTAGTGTTGGTTGTTGCAACTGTTCTTCCAATTAATTTAGTATTTGCATGTCTTATCTTATAGGGACTTTTTTAGTGTGTGTTGTTTTTGAACGACTAGAATGCCCTAGAGTGTCTTTGATCTTCTCACACAGTGGAGGATCACGAGCTCCACCAATCACGAAGGATTCTTGGCCTACCTCCGGTTACACTAGAGCCACCCCCGCCACCACTAAGGTGAAAGCTAGACCAACAAGGGTCTTTTGAAGCGATCGGGTCACAAGAAATTGTGCCTGACCAACATCTAGAGGAATCGACCGTTTTAGACATTGGAGAGAAATATTTTGGTCTAGTTGAAACATCCACCACTGATATTTCGGCACCCACCATCATACTGGTTCATCCTTACGAGTGCCAGACAGTGTTGCACGCAGCAATGGAAACAAATGTTGTTACTCCTTATGGGAATTCTTCAATTCCCACTACGGTTGTCACCACGGGAGAGTTTCCACCTCCTAACCCACCATCAATGATCCGATCCACCATGGTCTCGGCTGCCTCTACATTGCATAGTGTTCCAATCCCATCTTTGGAGGTGGCCACAACCCCTTTCCAACCAAGTGCGACAGGCCCTTTGTTCTCATATGGGATGCCTAGTTTAGGTACAAGTCCTGTACTTTCCTACTCCACTTCACAGACTTTAGGTCTGGGGGTAGGGAGATTTAATTCTCCTCTACAAGGCCACATGGGGGGCACTTCTGCTCCCTTTAATTCTTTCCCTTATGCAGGAGGTCATATCCCTCCTTCATCCCCTTCGCTTAGTGGCACTCACCAGCCTTCCGTCGGGCCGCCTGCACACCATTATTAGTTTGGAGCAGGGAGTCAAGGACCACCTTTACATAATATGCCAGTAGGTTTGACACCATTTTCTTTGTTCAGTGCATTTGGTAACAATGCCTTCTGTTCCACTGCTTTCCCAACTGGGGGAAATCCTGGTTTCGGACAACCTATTCCTATGTAGGGTACTATTCTTGCATAGGGGGCACAACCATGAACTTCTTCCGCATCAGGGCCTTGGAATTCTTGGCAGGGATTCATTCTCTCGTCAGAAATACTGATCTGGGGTAATTCTTTTCATAATCAATGGCACCCCGGACAAAGTACTATGCCTATCCCCATGGGACTGACATGGGGCAACCCTTCCCAAAGTCCTTCGAATGTAATGCATGCCCAACCATCTATGTCCTATTTTGGAAATCATCCGATGATGTCTCCTCACACACAAAATACATACGCTAGCCATGGCCATGGTTTTTACTAGAATCCGGGTTAGCAGCCAAAATTTTCCTGGCAACCTAGTGCTAGTCAAACTCCAGGCCCCTTTTTCCTAGGTTATCACCAACAACCCAAACTACCCTTCCTAGCAACTTTTCATTTTCCAGACTTGAAAAGGTTTTTGTTGGCCTCTTATTCCGACGAAGTTTCCTTAGGACATGCCAAATTTTGAAGCCAAGCCTAACGAAGATCTAGGAGATCATGTGACTAACTTCCATCTTTGGTGCTCATCTAACTCGTTCAAAGACGAATCCATACAATTGTGATTGTTTCAACGTACTCTCATTGGTAGTGCTGCAAAATGGTACATTGAGATCGATTTCTCAAGATACTCTTCCTTCGGTGAACTGGCGATGGCTTTCCTAAACCATTTCCAGTTACCTGTGAGATACGACACTGTCACCAAATTGCTAGCCAATTTCTCACAAACAAAAGCAGACCATATCTCTGATCACATCTGAGAATGGAGACACCAAAAGAGTTTAATTAAGGTACCAGTCCCACCAGCATTCTTTCTCAAGTGGTTCCTTAAGTCTTTGGTCCCACAGTTATCCAAAGACGTCGCGATGTCGGGAGTATTTTTTGAAGAAGACGCCATCATGAGAGATCAACAACTTGAGCTAATCTATTCTCAGTCTGGTTTATTATNATGTTTGTAGGGTTAACCAACTAGTTCAGGATTAGGGCCTTGGATTAGGTTGGAGAGGAAACTCTTCAAGGCCATTAAAATCAAACATTGGATTCTGAGTTAGGGAGTGTCCAAGCCCAGTATTGTGAAATTTATCCGGGACCCCCCTCTAACATAGGGAATAAACATGAGGTCGCATGAGGAAAGGTAGTGGAGATAACCCCTCCAAAGCCGTACCAATCGTAGTGAAGAACACATATAGAGGGCTTGTCTTGGGATTCCGTTGATTGCATTTGACACGGAGCTTCGTGGGTCTCGAATCCGTTCAAGGTCCTCAGTTGTCTTCCAGACCAATTTCTCTCGATACCCTACTCATTGTGGTCTACCCAACTTTCGACTGTACTTGCCTGGTGACTTTTTAAGCATTGAAAACCTAGTGGCCTATCATTTTTAGGGACATACACAGGTGACTGCGGGGGTATACCACAGTACCTAAGACAGACATCGAGCCACGCTTTGCAGAGTATACCCGGAGGGTGATTCCGTGTTCGAGTTTCACTTGCATCGGTAAGTTTCTCTAGTGTTGGTTGTTGCAACTTTTCTTCCAATTAATTTAGTATTTGCATGTCTTATCTTATAGGGACTTTTTTAGTGTGTGTTGTTTTTGAACGACTAGAATGCCCTAGAGTGTCTTTGATCTTCTCACACAGTGGAGGATCACGAGCTCCACCAATCACGAAGGATTCTTGGCCTACCTCCGGTTACACTAGAGCCACCCCCGCCACCACTAAGGTGAAAGCTAGACCAACAAGGGTCTTTTGAAGCGATCGGGTCACAAGAAATTGTGCCTGACCAACATCTAGAGGAATCGACCGTTTTAGACATTGGAGAGAAATATTTTGGTCTAGTTGAAACATCCACCACTGATATTTCGGCACCCACCATCATACTGGTTCATCCTTACGAGTGCCAGACAGTGTTGCACGCAGCAATGGAAACAAATGTTGTTACTCCTTATGGGAATTCTTCAATTCCCACTACGGTTGTCACCACGGGAGAGTTTCCACCTCCTAACCCACCATCAATGATCCGATCCACCATGGTCTCGGCTGCCTCTACATTGCATAGTGTTCCAATCCCATCTTTGGAGGTGGCCACAACCCCTTTCCAACCAAGTGCGACAGGCCCTTTGTTCTCATATGGGATGCCTAGTTTAGGTACAAGTCCTGTACTTTCCTACTCCACTTCACAGACTTTAGGTCTGGGGGTAGGGAGATTTAATTCTCCTCTACAAGGCCACATGGGGGGCACTTCTGCTCCCTTTAATTCTTTCCCTTATGCAGGAGGTCATATCCCTCCTTCATCCCCTTCGCTTAGTGGCACTCACCAGCCTTCCGTCGGGCCGCCTGCACACCATTATTAGTTTGGAGCAGGGAGTCAAGGACCACCTTTACATAATATGCCAGTAGGTTTGACACCATTTTCTTTGTTCAGTGCATTTGGTAACAATGCCTTCTGTTCCACTGCTTTCCCAACTGGGGGAAATCCTGGTTTCGGACAACCTATTCCTATGTAGGGTACTATTCTTGCATAGGGGGCACAACCATGAACTTCTTCCGCATCAGGGCCTTGGAATTCTTGGCAGGGATTCATTCTCTCGTCAGAAATACTGATCTGGGGTAATTCTTTTCATAATCAATGGCACCCCGGACAAAGTACTATGCCTATCCCCATGGGACTGACATGGGGCAACCCTTCCCAAAGTCCTTCGAATGTAATGCATGCCCAACCATCTATGTCCTATTTTGGAAATCATCCGATGATGTCTCCTCACACACAAAATACATACGCTAGCCATGGCCATGGTTTTTACTAGAATCCGGGTTAGCAGCCAAAATTTTCCTGGCAACCTAGTGCTAGTCAAACTCCAGGCCCCTTTTTCCTAGGTTATCACCAACAACCCAAACTACCCTTCCTAGCAACTTTTCATTTTCCAGACTTGAAAAGGTTTTTGTTGGCCTCTTATTCCGACGAAGTTTCCTTAGGACATGCCAAATTTTGAAGCCAAGCCTAACGAAGATCTAGGAGATCATGTGACTAACTTCCATCTTTGGTGCTCATCTAACTCGTTCAAAGACGAATCCATACAATTGTGATTGTTTCAACGTACTCTCATTGGTAGTGCTGCAAAATGGTACATTGAGATCGATTTCTCAAGATACTCTTCCTTCGGTGAACTGGCGATGGCTTTCCTAAACCATTTCCAGTTACCTGTGAGATACGACACTGTCACCAAATTGCTAGCCAATTTCTCACAAACAAAAGCAGACCATATCTCTGATCACATCTGAGAATGGAGACACCAAAAGAGTTTAATTAAGGTACCAGTCCCACCAGCATTCTTTCTCAAGTGGTTCCTTAAGTCTTTGGTCCCACAGTTATCCAAAGACGTCGCGATGTCGGGAGTATTTTTTGAAGAAGACGCCATCATGAGAGATCAACAACTTGAGCTAATCTATTCTCAGTCTGGTTTATTATATGAGATCTTTCCAAATGAGCCATGCTCAATACTTGATAAAACCAGACAGAGAGCTAGACCACCTGCCGACGGTATTGTTGGTTCAACACAAACAAATCCCATTGAGAAACTGACGAATCAGTTGGAACAATTGTCTACACAACACACAATGGCCAACCAAACTACTGTTTTGGCTTCTCCCCCTACTAAAACGTCGGATGTACAAACAGTGCAATCAAAAAATCCAAAGGCCACCCAGCAGCCTAAAGGAAAGAAAAAACAACGAAAGAAAGGTAAGGGGATAAGAAACCCACATATAATGCTGGTGGGGGCAACATTGAGAAACATAAGGTGAGGTATCCATGCAACCATGGAAGACCACCCGACCCACCTATGTCCCCGTCTTGCAGAGGCCCAAAAGTTCATGGCACAGCAACAGCCTGTTGTGTTAACCAATCCATTTCAACATGGACAAAACCTAACCCAGGCCTCTACAAGTGTGGAAGGGGGCATTCAAGGATCCTCTCTGTCTTCAAACAATCCTGCATCCAAAAATGTATATATGATGAAGGGCGATGCTTTCATATCCACTAGAGTGCACGACTACAATAAACCAAGAACTTCTGAGAAGGGAAAATAAGTCGAACTCCCATTTCATCCTCTACAGATTGAGAAGACTTTGGGTGAAACAATGACACGCATCCCAAAAGGTGCATTCAAAAAAGATTCTCATAACCCAAATGTAAGGGCCGCCCAGAACTATTCTGTGGTGGAAGATTTGTCTCAAACCCCTTATGCAATGTTCTCTTTGTATGTCCTCCAAAGCTACCCTTCCCAGAGGAAAGCTTTGTTAACTGCT
>JZKD02S2333243.1:0-18558 GCA_000966675.3 Picea glauca
TGCGCGAGATTATATTGTGGTTGCACATTATTGTAATATGGTTTCACAATGTTGTATTGTTGTTGCACAGTGTTATACTGTTGTTGCACAGTGTTATAGGAGGTTGGTACTTTCTTAAACTGTGGTGTGGCTTGCCTGGTCATCATTTATGCCTGCACCCTGTAAGCATCTGATGTTCTTTCCCTCATGAGGTCCATGGTCCTGCAATCTTTGTCATCATGGCCTACTAACTTGTAAAAGTTGCAATATGAGCTCTTAGGTACTATCTGGTACTTCTACATCATTGGGCAGTGATATGTATCATGCCCCTGTTTCTTATAGATCTCACACCATAGTCATCCTATTGGAAACAATTTTGGCATTCCTGCTGCCATGTACTGCGCAAATGTTGGACATTCACTCTTATGGTGTCCTTCTATCCTACATGTGGTACACCAAATGAATTCTATTTTGTCCTTACCTTTGTTTTGTTTTAGCTGGAATGTTAAGTTGTTCAGATCCTCCTTCAACTCACCTATGGATAGATCTGTTTTCTGATATTAGTTCTTTTCCAGTTGTAGGGATTCCCGTAGAGCCTCTACCTGTGTCTAAAAATTCTGTTGTTGCAAAGGGTTTTCAAGTGTGGTAGCAGTGAATTGACAAACATATGCCTATGTTGCATATATTCCTATGTTGTATATATGTCATGACATACTTTAGCTTTCCCTTCAATCGTTTGAATATCTGATCAATCTCCCATACACATTATCTTGGTTTCTGTCTAATCTCTATCATCTCATTTATGTATTGATCCTCTGAACTAGGCTTTTGCAATTCATTTATCAATAGATTATTGATATCTCCAATCATTCTGGTTGTCCCCAGCGGACTATTTGTAGCGAAACTCATTTAACAATCCAGTGCGCGATCTCTTAGTGTGATATATAAATGCGGAAGTTTATTTTCCTCATCTGTGATTTGTTTCACTTGCCAGATTTTTTCACAAATAAACAAGTGTTTCTCTGGGTCCTCCTACACCTCTCCTTTAAATTCTAGTAACCTGATGGTCAGATCATGTCCTGCCATCCTGAATGCTGAACTACTACCTCCACGCGGTGTAGATACTTGACTAATGCTTCCTGAACTGGGTCCCCCATTTGTCATTCCTTGTGTAGAGGGATTTCTTGTTGTCTTCCTTCTCCCGAAATTCGGTTTTCTAAATGGTGGTGTTCCTCTTGGTGTATTAGTCACACATGGGCTTATGGGTTCCACACTGACACTGATATGGATATGAGTACTGCCTTCTATTCCTTTTCCTGGACCTCTCATTTTCCTCTCATATGTCGCGTGCAGGATTTTCTCAATCTTCTCCATAGCCCGAAGATCCTCTACCTATTCTTCATCACTTGCCAAGCCTTCCCTCGCGGCTACGACTCTCTTCTTAGTGTTCACTTTATATTTGTAGGGTACTCCACTGCGCATTCTTCCAGTTGCTTGCATGTTCCACTTGATTTGGTCTTCGTCCATCATAATTGGGTCTAAGGCCTCCTCTTTATTTCCTTTATCCCTTTCTCCTTCCATTTCTCCTTCTCCTGTCAGTGCTTCCCCCCTTTCCCCATGCACATAGAGAAGTTTAGATATCTGATGCCAATGTAATTACAACTTTGGTATATAGTAATATATTAATAGAAGTATATAATTATATGATATACCTACCTCGAGGTCCTTTTAAAAATTATTTCTCTACCGCACTGTAATACTTCGCTGTATCTACTGCAAACTATGTGATAAATCCTGCAACAATGTTAGCTAACTAGAAGTCTACTACATGCGTACAATTATTATCAACTCGTTGTAACTACATGATCTCTACAGGGTTCCAATCTAGCTGTCTGATCCGATTTGTAGGATGGTTGTCTTTCAAACTTTTTATCCACTCATGCAACACATGCGGGAAATCATAGAAAAATACTTCGTGCAAGTCGTTGAATACGTACTTTTCCAGATTATTGTGCGGTGTCAACTTTAGGTTTCTGTTATCTTTTTGTGAAAACTCCATCTCCTTTGTTTTCAACCAGCTCTCTATCTCTTCCTTCGTTGGATTCCACAGTCTCAACATCCGCTTTCAGATTCTCATTCTCTCAGAGTTGTGTCATCCAGTCTAACATTATTTTGACGCGTCTTCCACAAATCTCATATACTCAATCCCATCCTGTTCCAACCAACCAACAACGAAACCATTTGTTAGTTTTATCTCTATTCTTATACTCAGGATTCTTTATTAGTTATTCTGATCCTACCTTACTATCATAGATTGACCCCGATTCAGATTTGATAAGCTGATCCAGATTGTTTTCGGCACAAAATGAGAGCGGATATATAATAAAGAAATGCACAGAGATATCGCAGATATTCAATAATATAATAGAAATGTATCATAGATGCAACCATAAACACAGATATACAATAATACACGATTTCTATTAATGAAAGAAATGTACAGAGACTGTAAAAATATAGAGTGAAAGACTCGGTAGAATGGTGGCAGCTTATCTTTGAGAATAGATGTGACGACTACTCGCATTCGCAACACGATGATTACAATGAAGCTATGAAGGCCCTTTTTACAATAAACAGGAATGCAAAAAAACCTATACATCCAAAAACCTAACCCTAGGAGATGAAGCGCCAAAATTCATGTGGGCCCCGTTTGGGTAAGTTAGTACATTAACTTCCCGGGGTCGTAACTTTTGCAAACGATCTCCGTTTTAGGCATATGATATCCTGTTGGAAAGGTATCACTGAGGAGATTAATTTTGGGGCCTCAAACATGTTGTAGGCCATCATTGAGAATCTCGTTCCCAAAAAACCTTCATTTAGGCCCTCAAAATGGACCCGAAAGTTAAAACTGCTAAAAATAGTAAATTGCCAAAATTGCCAGAAAACTGTTTTGAGCCAGTTGGAAAAGATGGGTGTCCACCAATATCCACCTGAATCAATCCTCCCTCCTTTGGAATAAATGGTCTCCATTGCATTGAGTTCTTGGGGGAGAGGGAAAAGCGTTTGTTGAATCTGCATCTTGGTGAGCTGCTTGCCTTGCTGGAGACATCACGCTGCTCAGTTTGTGGAAGTCTGTCATGAACCTGTTGAAGCTGAGACTGTTCAACAAGTCGAGATACATGAGAGTACAGTGTCCATAAGGAATCTTTGTGCTTTGCTGCAGCCTTGTCGACCTGCTTTTGTTGGATAAAAGGTGTTTGGGGCGAGGCTGTAGTGGTTGCAATGTCCTTCTGTTCTCCTTTTGAACAGATTGTGAAGAAGCTAAATTTTGCAGTATGAGATACTACCTTGCGACACTTTTTAGGTGGAACAGTAGTTGGAACTACCTATGGTATTTTGTAGAGATGAATCCCTAGAGAAACAATGACACTGTGGGGTCGAGACTCATAAACAACATGAAACTTCCACATATATGGTTGTCCCAAGAGAACATCACAAACATCCAGTGGGGAAACATCACATAATACCTCATCCTTGAAGGTTTGGATGCTGTATGACAATCAACATTGTTGGCTGACACAAAGATCTCATCCTTGGTGAAGCCACCCGATGTTGTATGGTTGTGGGTGTGGTGTTGTCAACAATCCCAACTGTTTGACGACCTCTGCTGAGATGAGGTTCTTCTGGCCTTCACTATCAACAATAAAATGAAGCAGGGTCCCCTTAACCCACATCTGTGAATGAAAAAGGATCTCCCCCTCTTCAGGATCTGTTGGTTCTTCTGGTTGAATTGTTGCGGTCGCGACAATAGCAGTGGGGTCTCCATCAATGATCTGTCCTTTACAAGTATTTTCAGAATCAGATTATGAATCAGGGTTCGGCTCTTTGTCTTTGATCTTGGCCACCAATGACTGTTTTGAGAAACATTCATTGGTGTTGTGCCAGTGTCTTTTGTGGAAATCACACCATTTTCCGATGTCCTTCTTTGTCTTCCCATGACCCTTCTTTCCCTGTGTCTTGGACTGGTTTTCGAGAGACTGTTTGTTAGGGTCGTCTTTGTCATACTTTGGTTGTTGCAGATTTGCAGACCTGAACTCCCGTTGGTTTTGGTGCTTAAATTTTTTCTCGATTTTAACAGCACATCGATAAGCAGCACCGAGTGATGAGATGTCCAGAAAATCCATTTCAATCTGGATATATCTGTGTAGAGCCCCACGATATTTCAAAACCAAATGTCGCTCGGAGTCTTTGATACCCAGCTTGGTGCGCAAGGTATGGAAGGTATTGGTGAACTCCATAACTTCTTGGCCCCTCTCTTGCTGCAGTGTGGTCCATCTCATCTACCGGTACTCATAGTTTCCAACAGGGTAATACTGTTCCTTTACCGCATCCACAAAAAAATACCAAGTGGGCTCGACCCCATATATTCCAAACTCCTCTATGGAAATTTGCTCCTAGTAAGTTTCCCACCAATGTTTGACATGAGGGAGAGCTTTAAGGAGTGCGAAGGTGATCTTTTCTCTATCGGAAAAATTGTGAACAGAGAAATAACCTTCTAGCAGATTTAACCATTTGTTTAGGGCTTCTACATCTATCTGTTCTTCAAATATAGGAATAACAAAAGTAACTTGTACCTTGAAAGGCAAGGTGCTTCCAAAGTGGCCACTTGATGAATATGCGCTTGTTTCTATCAACAGGTGTTGAAGGATGTGGAAAAAAGTCTCCATCATTTCGTCCCTCTGTCGCGTGAGAGCTTGCTCAAGCAACAGACTGATAGGATCGTCTGCTTGGTCATTTTTATTTTCTTCCGCCATTGAGGGTTTCTTGGGTGTGCGAGAGATATTTTATTCAAGACATACAAGCTAGAGACCCAAATTTCTATACTCAGACCTCGTCGGGGACATGCACTGAAAAACAATCAAGAACAACCTGCTCTAATACCATTGATCCAGATTATTTTCGGCACGAAATGAGAGCGAAGATATAATAAAGAAATGCACAGAGATATCACAGATATTCAATAATATAATAGAAATGTATCAAATATACAACCATAAACATAGATATACATTAATACACTATTTCTATTAATGAAAGAAATGTACAGAGGCTGTAAAAATACAGAGTGAAAGACTCGCTAGAATGGTGGCATCTTATCTCTGAGAAGAGATGTGACGGCTACTCACATTCGCAAGACGATGATTACAATGAGGCTTTGAAGGCCTTTTTTACAATAAGTAGGAATTCCAAAAACCCTATACATCCAAAAACCTAACCCTAGGAGACGAAGCTCCAAAAGTCATGTGGGCCCCGTTTGGGTAAGTTAGTACATTAACTTCATGGGGTCGTAACTTTTGCAAACGATCTCTGTTTTAGGCGTATGATAGCCCATTGGAAAGGTATCATAGAGGAGATTAATTTTGGGGCCTTAATCATGCCATAGGCCATCATTGAGAATCTCGATCCCGAAAAACCTTCATTTAGGCCCTCAAAATGGTCCCGGAAAACTGCTAAAAATAATAAATTGCCAAAATTGCCAGAAAACTATTTTGATCCAGTTGGAAAAGGTGGGTGGCCACCGATATCCACCTGGATCATAATCTCTCAACAAAATCCCTCTAAAACTATCGCCCCCTCTGGTATACCAGAAGAGAACTCGACACACATAGTGCACCGAACAGTCTCACCCAAGATAGCTCTATGGGTGGCTGCAATACTCAGGTGTTTGCAACCTCAGAATGAGTGGAGATCTGTGGTTGTTTATTGTAATGTTTATTTATTGAAACTAACACCTATTTAGAATTCATTCTATTCATGCATGTGAAATACCATATTTAACTAGTTAATTCATTCATCTAACATTCACCATTTAACAATAATAAAGATTCATACATTCATTCACATAACACATGTGTTACTCTGGTTCACCCCCTCTTGGGTAACGTCCACAAAGATCTGGCTCTCAAGCTCTTTATATGGCTTAGTAATATGTCACGCCACGTGTGTTTACAATCTTAGCTCTTACTCTCTTTAAGAGGCTCCTTGATCCCTGTGAGGATGACTAGATCGCACCAGGATCCTCAACTTGTGATCTAACCCTTAGGATCGAGTCACTCACTTCTTCCCTAGCTCACCATATTACCGAGTAGTACAATTATTACAATTCTCTACCATCCATTCCTTGTTCTCATCCTCTCTCTCTTTTTCTTCCTTCCTATGTCCGTCCTCATTTTCCTCTAAGTACTACCTATTTATATTCTTGGCTAATCAACCATTACAATACGTTGCAAAAACCCCAACCCTAGTGTCATTAGGTCTTCCTTGCATGTGTGCCTCGCCTTCTTCCCTTACAATTGTTGCTTTTCCTTCCAACTATCCTTTCCTCCTTTCCTGCCTCTCTTCCCAAAAATAGTCTTTTCTCTTCAATAGGTCTACATCCAATAGGCCCCCAACACTGACATGTGGCTCATCTCAAGCCACCTAAACTTTGTGTTCTTATTCAACAACTCCTGCGAGAGTCTGGAACTTCTCTGTGAGTTCCTTTGCTTGTGTTTGAGCCTACATAGTCTTTTCTCTAAGTGCGTCGAATACTTGCGCTAATATACTCGCTGATAATCTCTATGCACTTTGCCTGGATTTGTGCCATGTTCTTCTTTGCCTCTTCTGCTTGTGCAATGACCTCCGCCGCTAGCTCTTGGAGAGGTTCCATTTGAGCTTGTCGATCCTTCTTCTGTGTCTGCGTGGCTATGAGTTCTTCTTGCAAATTCTTCATATATTGTACTCTTTTGAGGTGCTCAAAGATATTCATTGTCTTCTGTCTCTACTTGAGTTCCTGGATAGCTGCGCTTCTCTTCTCCTCTTCCTGGTCCCACTGTTGGACTTGTTGATCTTCCTCCATCTTTTTCCATAGTTGTGATGCTTTATCAAACAAGTCAACAACTGCGTTGACTTGTCGTTCCATTTCCTCCATCTTCCCTATTGCTTCCATATTCCTTTGTTCCTTTACCTTCGGGGGAGTGGTGGGGATGAGTTGTTTGGGGAGGTTCTCGATCTCTTGCCTCTATTGATCGATTGTTTTCACAATCTAATCAATTTTTTGTGTCGTTTTGGGATATGTTGTTTGCATGCTCTTTGGAATCTTTTCATAGGTTACAACCAATCCCTTCTTGATCCTATCCGCGTGATATTTCTCATATTTGGTCTCGATCTTGACTTGGTCGAGCACCAACTCCAAATATTCTCTGTTGTCCTTCGTATACTACAACTCTACTGCATCTGTGTGTGCACACGACTATACCACTTGCGTGACGTTGACTTGTAGTTTATATAATGCCTTGGTTGGTATCCACCCCATTACCAACTGTATTTGTGCTAGATATTTCAAGGGTGTCTGACCCACAATTTCTTCCATGTGAAACATGCTGGGTGTAACGTTAAAATTTGAGCTCTCCAGTGCTATCGTCTGGAGCATATCCTACTCACTGGGCATAGCCTTGGGTCATGCTTATGATGCTGCGAGGACTGATTCTATTCCTCTGCCCACCCTCTTCATTTCTCTGATTTGTTCTAGGAGTTGCCTCATGTAAGACAAATCATCCTGAATCCCATCCCTTTGGCATTGTGCTTCTTCAAAATCCTTCGTTGTTCGGTCCTGGACCATTTCAACCACAAGGTCTGTTTTGTCCTCAGTGATTGCATATTCTGGTGGCGTCTTCTACGCCTTAGATTTCTTGCCCGCACCCCTAGTGTGTATGATTGAACTCTTGGTCTAACCTTTTTCCTGTTGAGTGGAACTTGATGTGGTCCTCTGTGTTGTCTCAATATCTTTTTCCTATTCCTACAATGCCTAGGTGTTGTTCTTCTTCCTTGCATAGGTACATTTCTTGGGCCCACACCCTTTCTTCTGTTGCGTCGGCCTATGACCTGGATTTGGCTTATTGGGCATCATTTTGTCTCATGTCGATGTTTGTTCTTGCCTTGCATTAGCCTCCTTATCCGTGGACATCTCTTGATTCAGAACTAGAACTCTCCAGTCATGTTTCCAATCCTTGATGACCATCTCTACGTCCTCTTCCTTGACGCAGTATCGCAGTTGTATCTATTTCTTCTCAAGATCCTTTTGTGCTTGGATCCATACTACATGCCTGGTTTCTTTAAAGTTGGCTATGCCCTGATATTTCACGACCACTTCTGGCATAACCCACCAAGTGTTGGCAATGATTTTCTGTAGGTCATTGTAATACCCTACGAAGATGCCTGCATTTGCATTTTTGTTTTTGGGGTCTGAAGTGCTCCCCAACGATAGGTATCACACTGCGTGGAAACAAGTGGATCTCTCGCAAAAGTATGTATATTTAGGCTCCATCTATCCGACTAAGGTGATTAGGATGAGTAGCCAAGAGTAGCGGAACTCTGCCCCCAGGTCCTGTGTGTCCTTGCAGTCTTCAAGGAAAAAATTTAACAAGTACGGGGCCCAGCTAAGTATAGTGCCCTTCACACACTGTGTTGCAGCTGTGATGACCTTGGCAAGGAATTCTTCCTTGGGACACTTCCTAAGAAAATTACACGCCATGAGTTTTGTGGCCAACCTTTTTGTTACTTCATTATGTGCTTAATGATGATTTTGCGTGACCCTCTTTTTGTGCCATAAGTCTTCTTCATTTCCTTGGCCAACGCCTTCTCCTTTGTATTTTCATCGAGGAACTTTGCAAGGCTCTCCCCCTAGGATGGTAGCTCTATAATGAACGCAATGAGCTCTACGTCTACCAAGACAGGATCCTCCACCCATAGGTATCCTCCATGGGTAACTGCCATCAACTTCTTGACACAGTTGTTTATGTCGCGACCCCTTCCAAAGTGTGGGATATCCAAGAAGATTAGAATCCCGATGTTGGCCAGTCTGGCTGCCCACTATTTTGGTTGGACGATTGGTTCACCGAAGGGTCCTATACCTATGGTATCCAGGTAAACTTGCTTTGCAAACTCTAAAAACTTGTCCATGTCAATCACATCGTGATCTGAGTACCATATTTTTTCCACGCAGCTTAATAGGTTATCTGTGATACACACTCGTTCTATAATGCGCGGTAAGACTATGGTTGTTGCAACCTGCTTGCATGATGATCTTGATATTGGTTGCTTTCCCTTCCACTGTGGTGGCTGACTTGAGGTTCCAACCTCCATTTTTCTCTCCTCTTTATATGCCTCTGCCCGACCGGTGACATCTTCTACTATGACCTCCTATTACTGCTCTGGCACTGCTGTGTTTGACCTTTCTAGTACGACTGCTTCTGTCTGGTTTGGGACCGTCCCATTACCCCTCAAGGCTTCCTTAGTGTTTTTAGGGCGCCAATGCTTTCCTTCTTCCTTGGCTTTCTAGCTTTGTCTCACTTCCGGCATGTCGATATCCATGCCCACTGCCACTGTTTATTGGGTTTCCTCCACCACTGGTGTGGGGCTCCCTGGTTCCATATTGGGTGAAGGGATTTCATCCAAGTTGATGAATGTCGTAGTCCATTTTGGTTCATGTTCACTTCCTTGTGGCTATTGAGGTGCTCTAAGGTTGTCTTGAGGTCGTTTGCAGACCTGGCTCGACTCGCCTAGCTTGGGTGGTGCCATGGTGGTAAAAATGGTCTCCACCAAGATTAGTTCATTCTATAACTCTTGCAAACTCTCTCTCTTATCCGTATACTCTATTTCTATGTGATTTTATCAATTTCCCAATAAACCTTCTGATACCCGCGTGCTTGCCTTATATAGGATTCATGTGAAACTTCTCGGAGACATTACCCAAGTTTTGTTTTGAATGAATTGGCTCCTCCCACGTACTTTCCATTGAATTCCCTTGACGTAGCCAGTTGGCATGATTAATGCGACATTCCATCAATCATTCTTGACATTCAATTTTTATATCCGCCATCAGTTGGCACTGATTTTCCATACCCGCAGTTTCTGTAATTTCCTCCTTTTTCTGACCATTGGTCCTTTCTCTGGCGCGCTAACATTTTTGAGTGCGTGTGATGTTGTTTGTCCAGTGCTACGTCTCCTTTCGCTGGTTGCTGTCTTTTGATGCCTATCATGATAACCCCTTTGTTGTTGCACGCAGTCCTTTGTTTTTATTTTTTTTTAAGTGCTAGGAGGTCGACTATCCCTATACATTTTTAGTTGACTCCCATTGACCATTCCTCTGAGCTATGTTCCTCCCAAGTCCTTCAAATGTACAACTCCCCCATCTGTGAAAATATTTACTTCATATGGTCCCAACCAATGCATTCTRATTTTTCCTAGGTGTTGAAGAGATTTACTGTCGTACATCAAGACTAGGTCTCCCTCCTTGAAATTTTTCCTCTTGATATGTCTATCATGCCAAAATTTGTCCCTTGCTTTCTGTAYGTCTTGGTGAAACCYTGCTAGAATCATATCTTCTTCCATRATCATCAACTGACTTAGCCTTTCTTGTATTGGGCCTCACTCTGTCATGTTTGTAATTAATGYGACATGCAGACTAGGTACMAAAAAMTCTMATGGCACCTYTGCTTCTTTTCCATACACCAATATGAATGGTGATTTCCCTGYTAATTTTTTTCATGTGGTCCTGTATGCCCATAATACTACTGGTATMTTCAAGTCGCAATCATCCCTATTGATGTTRCAGATCTTTGTCAGTGCGTTCTCGAGGATCTTATTAAAGGCTTCCACTGTTCCATTGGCTTGAGGATGGTATGGTGTACACTTTTGATGATAAACTTCAAAATCCTCAGTCATCGCCTTAATAGTGGTGTTAATGAAGTGAGTGCCTTGGTCACTCATCAAAATACTTGGGCATCCAAATCTAGTGATCACTTGCTCAAACAAAAAGTGTGTTGTTGTCTCTGTTATGTAATATTTTACTGGTGCTGCTTCTACCCATCTTGTTAAGTAATATGTTGCAGTAATAATGTACCTCTCTCCTAATCTTTTTGTTGGTGGGTTAATTGGTCAAACAAAATCTATTTCCCATTTGTCGAATACCTGCAAGGTTACTTGTGGTATCAAGGGCATCTCATCCCATCTATTCGGTTTACCAACCCTATGACATACATCACATATCTGGAAGTAGTCATTTGATTCCCTATGAATAGTCGATCACCATAGTCCTGCGCGAAATATCTTCTGTGTGGTAGCTTTTCCTGCATAATGTCCTCCTTCTATTCCCTCATGGGATTTTGCTAAAATCCTAGGTCTTTCATGTTCTAGTACACATCTTCTCAATATGTCGTCTACACCCATCTTGTACAAGTGTCATGTAATCAATTGATAGTTTGCAACCAATACTTCCATATTTTTCTTATGCATGGTGTTTAATTCTTGTGGCGCAGTCCCTGTACTCAAGTATTGAATGATGTCTATGAAATATTCATCGGCTACTTGGACTAAAAATAACTGTGCATCATGAAATTTGTCCTCTAGATTCGTAGGTTCCTTTCCCTTAGTGATCCTAGATAGGTGATCGGGTCCTGCGTTCATCTTCCCTCCTTTGACTATCACTTCAAAGTAAAATTCCTGGAACAACAATAACCATCTACAAATTCTCCCCCCCAACACTATCTCGTTGACAAGGTATTTGAGAGTTGAATGGTCTATACACATCTTGAAATGTTTTCCCAATAAGTAATGTCTGAACTTCTGAAGCGCATAGACCATAGATAAGCCTTCTCTCTCTCTGGTATTGTAATTCTTCTCCGATTCTGACAATTTTCTTCTAGAAAATGTTATAGTATGGTCCAATTCTCCTGATCTTGGTTGTTCCATAATAGCTCCAAGTGCTATGGCTGATGCATCTACATGCACGTGGAATTTCTTTTCCCAATATGGGAATACTAGTATTGGTGCGGTTACCATATTCTCTTTCAGGGTGTCCAATCCTCGCTGATAGTCCTCATTCCACTGAAACTTGTTATATTTTATTAACAATTTCTCCATTGGCGTAGTGATCTACGCATACCCTTTTATAAATTTCTTGTAGTATCCTATGTGTCCCAATATTTCTCTTAACTAATAGATTTTTTTTGGTGGTGGTAGATTAACAATTACTGCAATCTTGGTAGGATCTACTAGCAAGCCTTGTTTGCATACTATATGGCCCAATATTATTCCAAAGGGTGTTCCAAAGATGCACTTCTTGATGTTTAATGATATCTAACACTTCTTTCATCTTTATAACATCATCCTCAACACCTATACATGGTATTTCAATAGACTATAGACTGTCCAATCATCAGATATACCTCTAGAAACTGGTGGATGAATTCTTTGAATTCAGCTATGACTACTCAGGAAAATATTGTTGGTGCATTATTCAGTCCAAATGGCATGAATTTGTACTGGTAGGATCTCCATTCTATGGAAAAAGTGGTCTTGTATCTATCTTCCAGGGCTATCTTGATCTGATAGTAGCCTGAGAATCTTTTGGTGAATGAGTAAGCTTCTTGTCCTCCTATGTTCTCCAACACCTCATCTGTGAAAGGATTAGGGAATGAGTCATGTAGGAACACATCATTAAAATTCCTCAGGTCGACACATATCCTTATCCCTCCCTTCTTTTTCTCCTGAACTACCATAGGGATTACCCATTCAAATTCCTCCACAGGTTCTATGATTCCAACCTCCAACATCCTATCAATTTTGGCTTTGACTTTTTGCTTATATATAGGGTTTAGTCTGTATGGTCTCTATCTAATTGGCCTTACCTCATATCTGAGAGGTATATTCATTTCACCTAGCTCTCCTGCTATTCATTTCATTTCTATGAACGTTGTTGGGAGCAGGTCGTTGTACTCATGGAGTAACTTTGTTATTCTTTCCACTGTTTGCTCATACCAGTAGTCTCCAATGCTGGCCATTTTGGGATTCTCAACTGTCCCAATGTTGAATTTATTCACCTTGATCGACAAAACAAATACTTATGATTCCAGAGGTGGACCTTCCACTTCTCTTTCACCTTCAACTTCTGCAACATGAATGTTTCGCGAGTCATCTTCATCTGGTACTTCTTCCTACACATGGTAGCATGGCATTAATTCTTTTACTGTTTGTCTATTTTGATGTTGCTCTTCTGTCATGAGTTTAAATTCTATTTCTTTAATTAATATCACCCCTCTGATGTGTTTAAGTGTTGATTCTATGTTGGGGTTCTCATGCTCAAATGAGAAAGTGATTGTAAATTTCTATTGTAAAACTGTCCAGTTTGTAGTTCCTCTACGCAATTCCTGGTCTGTATACCAGTTTGTTGGAATCCCTTCTAATGTGTGAAAAAAATGGTGAATCCATTCCTATGATGCTATCATCCTCCATAGAGTTTTGCACTTATCCAATTTTTCTACTAGTGCCCCTTGTATGTCATATTTTTGTAGTTGGTTTCTTCCCTGTTCTACGCCAAACCTGATGTGTAGTAACCGCTTACATTGATAGCAATAATTAACTATCTCTTTGTGCGCACCCGACCATATTGAAGGTGTTTTCTTGAGTGTTATATCCAAGGCTAAGGGCCTTTGATTTTATAACACTTAATCTGCATATCATGTTAAGAATTATTCTAAGTCTTCACCCCATGGAAACTGGGAGGTTGCCTTATCTTTGTACCTACCCATCTTATTGTGTGGTCTATTCTTGCACATATTTTTAGGGAGACTTCGTGTAACCTCTGTTGCCAACTTTTTAAGACCGTAACTGAGTCTGACACACATGAGGTGATGATTTTCCAATCGAGTACCCCATCTGCAATTGGGTTCACATAATCTTCTTCTCGCCCGGTTTTTCTATACAACTAGTTAATTTCCTCTAGGTCTAAGCAAGTAGGTTCTACAAACCTTTCCCCTTCTAATGAATCTAATGGTGTAATGACTCTGTATTCTCCTGAATCAAATGTCATTTTCCTTGTCTTTAAGTTGATTATGGAATGATTGTCGATCGTCCAATCCAATCCAAGCAATGCCGAATAAGGTGTTGTGTCATCCACTATCTCTATTACTTCGAAGTCGTCTTTAGTGCGCACTCCATCCAGATCTACTATCACCCTTTTTAGTATTCCAATTGGCAGAAATCTATGTTGATTTGTTAGTTTCAACTGAATAAGTGAATATCCTAATGTGGGTTCTCCCATACATTGCCATGTTTTCTTGGGTAGCACATTTACTTCAGATCCTAAATCCATTATAATATCTCCCATGTTGAATTCTCCTATGTTGGCGTTCAATCTGAATTGTCTTCTTATTCTCCTCCTTGTATGTATATGATTAACTATTTTTTGTTCTAGATTTCCTTCTGCCTCTATGCTACATATTTCTAGCATATTTTGTAATACTTTAAAAAATTATGGATCGTTTAGTAGTTTAACACAGGATTGCAAAAAACCTTTAATCGTACTTACTTGTCCCAGGGGCTGTGCTTCTTCGGTGTGATGTAGCGATGGAGGCATCTCGTACGTTGGTACTTCCTTATTATGTTGTACAGTTGATTTCAATGTAGTGTATGGCTTCATGAATTCTTTTATGGCCTACTTGAATATCTCCTTTTCTTTCTGTGCATTAAACTACTTCGGTTCGACATTCTTCTTCACCCATTGGTGTTGTGTTGGGCCTTGTCTTACTGCGTCATTCCCTGTCTTATCTCCTCCCCACGTAACTATGTTGATGTTTCTTCCTTCATCCCTTTCTTCCACCGAAATCCACTGAACATTATGATTGTTCTGATTTCTCTTTTCCTGGAGCATCCCCAATAGTGTAGGGAATTATTCTGTATCATGATCTGATTTGTGACAATACATACACGTCGTAGGTGGGAGTGGACATTATCTTGCATAGTGTTCTGGTTATTGATAGTTGTGGCATACCACTGGTCCTCTTCCTCTTACAAAGCCTCCTCTTCCTTTTCCTAGACCTCTGTATCCAGCTCGATCTCCTCGTGGTGCATTATACTATGGCATCTGGTTATACTACAAAAGATTATAGTGTGGTTGCGCGGTATTGTACTGTGGCTGCGCAGTGTTGTATTGTTGTTGTGTAGTGTTATACAGGGCTGGTACTTGGTTAAACTATGGTGCGGATTTCCTGGTCATCATTTATGCCTGCACCCTGTAACAATATGATGTTCTTTCCCTCATGAGGTCCATGGTCCTACAATCTTTGTCATCATGGCCTACTGACTCGCAAAAGTTGCAATATGAGCTCTTAGGTACTATCTGGTACTTCTGTGTCATTGGGCAATGATATGAATCATGCCCCTGTTTCTTACAGGTCTCACACCATAGTCCTCCTGTTGGAAATGGTTTTGGCATTTCTGCTTCCATGTACTCCGCGAATGTTGTACATTTTTTCTTATGGTGTCCTTCTATCCTACATGTGGTACACCAAACAACTTCTCTTTTGTCCTTACCTTTGATCTGGTTTAGATGGAATGTTAAGTTCTTTAGATCCTCCTTCATCTCCTCTATGGCTAGATCTGTCTTCTGATATTGGTTCTCTTCTAGTTGTAGGGATTCCTGTAGAGCCTCTACCTGTGCTTGAAACTTTTTCTATCGCAAAGGGTATTTCAAGTGTGGTAGAAGTGAATTGATGAACACATGCCTATGCTGCATATCTGTCATGACATACTTTATCTTTCCCTTCAATAGTTTCAATCTCTGGTCAATCTCCCATACAGATTCTCCTGGTTTCTGTCTAATCTCTATCATCTCATTCATGTATTGATCCTATGAAATAGGATTCTGGAATTCATTTATCAATATATTCTTGATATCTCCAATCGTTATGGTTGTCCCTGGTAGACTGTTTGCAGCTAAAATAATGTACCAATCCAGTGCGCAATCTCTTAGTGTGATATCTAACTGCGCAAGTTTACTGTCCTCATCTGTGATATGTTTCGCTTCCCAGATATTTTCACAAATAAATAGGTACTTCTCTGGGTCCTCTGATGCCTCTCCTTTAAATTTTGGTAACATGATGGTGGGATCATGTCCTTCCATCCTAAATGTTGAACTACTACCTCTGCATGGTGTATATACTTAAATAATACTTCCTGAACAGGCTCGCCCAGTTGTTGTTCCTTGTGTAGATGTAATTCCTTCTGTCTTCCTTCTCCCTAAATCCAGTTGTATAAATGTTGGTGTTATTCTTGGTGTATTAGTCACACATGGGTTTATGGGTTTTGTTATCCCTGATTTTCAGGGATAACTAGGAGATCATGTCTCCAGGCGTGAAGGTCCTAGACATGGAGTACCGAGAGAAACATTGACCTGAGCATGGCCCTAGAAGGCCTATCATTTTCTTCCTCTATCAGCTTTTTCTTGTCATCAACAACAACATCCATCACCATCGGCTTGGTCTTTTATCGGAAGAGGTTCTTTCTCCATGAGGTAATTCGTCCAGGTATCATGGTATGTGTCAGTTTTGGTCATTGAAACCTTTAGATATATGCATCTGATTCCTTTTATCTCTAACAACTGCTTGGATCTTACATTGACCCACTTGACCATGCTTGGGGAAATTGACAAGGTCCCCTAGCAAGTCTGTGCCCATAGGTCTTGGTTTGCCACTGGGGGGGTTTTTGAGAAGCCATTGTCCACTCCCATCATAGAACCACTATTTCATCTTATCTCCCGCTCATTTATCCCATTCCCCTTGTCTGAGCATTGGGTTGACCTATTTATGGGATTTCACCTTATCTTGTGGGAAGAAGGGGCTAAAGGCCCAGAAGGTAAAAGAAGCTAGCAAAAGAAAAAATCCTAAAAATGAAACCTCGAGATGCTTCACCTAGGGATCCCTGAGAAGGCAATAAAATGCCTCTCAGCAAGAAACAAGAGGGACCCAGAAAATAACAAACAAGACCTAGTCAGAGGATAGGGGGTCTCATCACGAGCCAACCTATTAGGTTCATGGGTACCTAACAATATGACATTTCCACCATCTAGTTACCACACCATGGCAGTGACCTTTGGTTGCATGGCCAAGGGAAAGGGGGTCTCATCACGAGACAACTTTCTCATTTCTATGAAAGTACTTGTGGGTAACACTGTCATCTCTGGTCACCATGCCAAGGAAGTGTCCTCTGGTTAGCCCTTGAATAAAAATAAAAAGAAGAAGAAAAAGAAAATAAAAGAATAAAGCAAGAAAACTAATAAAGGCAAGAACGGGCTTGGAAAAAATGCATCCATGACAGGTACAACTCGCTTTCTACAAAGGCACCCACAGATAACATTATGCATCCTTGGCTCTCACTACACCCACATGTATGGACATCCCCTAACCACATCACCTCACTTACATGGCTTGGATGAAATCCTCCTGGAAAATTTACTTTACTTGTGGATACTAGCCCAATAGGATGTTTTGTCTTTTCTCCAATCTTGTATTGCAGGTTTTTGTAATGTCTTTGAGATATTGACTGATGTATCAGGGTCTTATGCATATGTTTAATAATATTGATGGTGAGATGTGATTAACATTATTATGATCCCGGTGATTGATGAGCCCATGGAGGGCGTATCTTTTGATGTGCAAGACCATGCCCGATGGACAGGTACCATTTGGACCGGTACACATGGGGAGATGATCAGTTCGGACCTCCATGGGGCTGAAGAGCCCACCAGATGGATGTTAATACCCCATCAGGGGGCAGAGACAGGACAATGGTTGACCAGGGATTTGCACTGAAGAAGAAGAGGACGTTCCATCAGAGGCACTTTGGTAGAGCCCGACCTAGGGGGATTGACTCACTTCCAGTGAAACGTTTGCCCTGGATGGCCTAGGACGTCACCTATAGGCTCATGATGTCATCTTGAGCATGTGGAAGTTTGACAGGGCAGTTGACACGTGTGGCATGATGGAGAGGCCCAAAGAGGGCTAACGTTTTCCTATTTATTGCTGCATTTTTCCTAAAAGGCGCTAACATCTCCCTCAGAAGGGGTGACGTCTCACCTCTTTCTTAATTTGGGTTTTAATTTGACAATTTAATGTAAAAACAATTTTATTTTGGTATTATGGCCTTATCGGCCTTTTTATGACCTAAAAGTTAATTTAGGTCATTGATACAGTATATATTGAGGAGTTTTAGCCTCATTTTACATGATTCGTCACTCACTCATTAGTGAGGTCTGATTTTAGCACCCTATTTGGGTATTTTTCTGGTTTAGTGAGGCACACTTGTTGAAGGAAGACATTTATTGGTATTTTATGGTGTTTCTCTTGAAGGAAGGTGTTACAACTAGGATTTGCATGGTTATTTCTTGATGAATTGTAAGTATTTTTCTGCAAAACTTCTTGATTGAATGGTTGTAGTCTTATTTTCTTACATGTATTTATAATTTGTTGAATCAAAACCCTAGGTGACAAGGACACAAGTAGGTCCCTGTCTCAAGTCCCCTAAAAGAGAAACTTTTTAGCCATTAAAGAAGGAAAAGAGCCTAGCCTTTCCTACACTCTTCTCCTTTTCTTCCCCTATTGCTAGCCGTACTTTCCAGAGGTCAAGAAGAAGGAGATGTCCCAGGCCTAGGTTATCTACACCTAGGGCCGTTTTTCTTCTAGGGTTTGATGATAGAGCCTTGTT
>JZKD02S2333243.1:18568-32039 GCA_000966675.3 Picea glauca
ACAGAGTTATAGAAAAAAGGAGAAAAGGTAGAGAGAACCTTTCGAGGTTTCTGAGTAGACAAAGCTCAGGAGGGGAAGCATTTATATAATGTAGACAAGAGCCAAAAGAACCAGGATAACAAGAGAAGCATCGAAGGCCTAAGACCTTCAAGTGTCAAAATTCTTCCAAGGGAAAGGAAGAAGTGCAAGTTCAGGAGGGAACTACAACTGTCGTTGGATCAACTGCGAAAGATTGGATCTAGACCATCGAGACTTACATCCAGATAGCAAGAGGAGAGCATGCAAGAAGAATATATCTAGACCATCATATCTAGCGCAGATAGCCAATAGTCATCAGATCTAGCACAGAGGACCGAGAGCCGTCGGATCTAGGAGAAGACGCATGAGGTTTAACCCTTGTATATGAAGAGGAGAGAAGGCTTGTCAAAGTTTCTAAAGCATCGAGACCATCCATTGGAGAGGACACATGGAAGAGATCCACACAAATCAGGAATCAGGGAATGGAAGAGCAGAGGATACTGCACTCCATATCCACGATACACGAAATCCTGAAATTGTAGGGAGGACCATCCAGCCATCCATTTCAGAGGACACGTGGTGTAGATCCAAAATCCGTCGAGGTTTTGGGACTTAGGTGAAAAAGGGTGAAGAAAAATGGAGACTCGCAATCGCCAAAATTGTGAAATCACTCTAGCCGTCGGATCTGGGGTGACAGGTGTCAAGGATCCAAGCCCATCAGGGATGTGGACACCGGGAGTTCGGGAGGAAAGACTCCCAAATGGTTGAAAGGGAGAATGTCGATATTTGATCATCTTGAAAGGATTACGATCGTTAATCGTGACTAGGAGTCATAGCCGTCCTTCAAAGGGGACACGTGGTTGTTGGTCAGCGTTTTAGCATCGGGGAAATGAAGGAGAAGACTAGGCCAAAATAGCAAAAGGAGAATCGCTGATAAAATCTTGATTGTCGATTTGTGAAGGATCTGAACCGTTAGATCTCGCGGAGGATATGTTTCAGCTAGTGGGAGAGACCAAAGGAGGGACGCGTGGAAGTCAAGCAACATTTCACTGACTCTCGATTTAGAGTGGTCAATGGGCAAGACCGCATAGACTCACAATTTGTGAAATCGTGATGAAATCGTGACCATTGGTTTAAGAGGAACCTGGAACATTGATTGTCCAGGAGAAGTTTCAGACTTCAGGGATTAGAAGGAGGAGAGGTTGGAGCTGCATCATAACTTCACAAACCCCAAAATCATGACGCACTCTGAGGAGTTACCCCCAGGACATAGGGCATGGTCATATGGTAGAAGGACAAGGGAGGCGCGAGCAACCAACTAGGCGCTCAACTCGTGGATTGGCATTTAGGGATCCGAGTGTTCGAAGGAAGGAGGATTCACGAGATGTGAAGTCTGAACTTACGAAACTACGAAATGATCATGGTCATCGATTGAGGAGGACGTGGTGTTGTTAGATCTGGTTTGGAGGAGGATCGGGATTCGGGGTTGCGGGGATTGGAGTGTTGGGTTTACATTGCACCTACACCTATGAAATCGTGAAACAAAAAAGGTGTTTTGATTTGAGCCTTGAGTCATAACCTAAGGTCACCAGAGAAGAAGGGTGCCAAAGGATTAGGTGATCATGCAGGGTTTATGAAAGCCTATGTTAGAGGACAAAGGGACCTGTGGATTGTTCGAGAGGTTCCAACAAGGAACTAGAGAGACATTTTAGCTCAGGAAAGTGAGCGATCCAGAGACCGGGAGGTCATGGACCCACTGAGGTAGGGGGTTTGCATCAAGTGGTATCAGAGCTGGTTTTTCTGTCTATAGACTGCAGGCAGAGGGAGTTGGAAGAAAATGAGATAATATGATAACATCAGGTGGTATCAAAAACCAGGAGCTTGCCTGTAGACAATAGGTGAAGGAACCAGAGTACTGATGCTCTTTGAGGAGGTTCTTGCATGTTCACAACAACAATGAAAATTTAAACAACTAGGTGAGTTGTAAAAGAAGATGGTGATTCTCTCAGTTGCAGAGTAAACAACAGGCTTTCTAGGAGGGCAGGTGGAAGATGGAGATGGCTACTGAAGACCATGAGCATGGTGGAAGAGGAGACCACCAACAAAAAACCAAGGCAGAGATTGACAAATATCTCACTGAGAAAAGAGTGAGAATGGAGCAGCTGACATTGAAGATGCAGTAGGAGGAAAAAGTACACTAGAGGTACGAATGGCTTCTGAACAGGAAAGCCAAATGGCCTGTTCAAAATTTGTTGGCCAGGAAACAACAACAAGACTTGAGGAAGTGGCTGAGGTTTGTTGAAAGCCTCAGTGACACAGAGTTGGTTTGCATCTGTGATATGACAGTCAAAGAAACCATCAGTGATGAGAAAGGGAGATCAGTTTCAAGTCTCATAAACTGTCAGGAGGGCAGAGATGAATTTTCAAATTGCCAGGTGGAAAATGAAATGAGATCAGTGGAGAATCTCATAGACTGTTAGGAGCACAGCAGTGGAAATTCATGTTGCTAGGTGGGAAATAATATGAGATTAGCAAAGGATCTCATAAACTGCCAAGTGGGCATAAGTGAACTTTCAAGTTGTCAGGTGGGCAATGGAAATAAATCAGTAGAAGTTCTCGCATACTTCCAGGGGGGTAGTGAGGAAAGTTCAGATTGCTAGGTGGGTAATGAGATGGGACCAGTTGGTCTCATAGACTGCCAGGTGGGCAACATAAAATTCCCAGGATGCCAAGTGGGCAAGGGGGGAAAGATGAGGCCATGTGAAAGTCTCAGGAACTCAGAGGAGAGTTCATATCAACAAGGAGTGCTAACAGGAGAGGGTCAGAAATACATTCTGATCATTGGGGGAATTGAAGTATTCCTACCAAGCATCCCAATTGAGGCCAGAGGATGCGTTGCAGATACAACAACAAAATGCGGACAACCAGCAAAGACTGTCATGGACGAAGAAATAGAGCAGACACCGATGTCTACCCTAGAAGAAGGAGATAGGCATTCAGAAGAATGGCTCAAAATTTTCGGCCAGGAAGTTGGAACGAAGATGACTGCAACATTGGAGCTTGCAGCTGGAGAGGAAGAAGACAACTTAGATTTTGTTGATATGTGTGAAGAATTGGAATCTCTGGAGAAGAGGGTGATAGTGCAAAGCCTGCACATCCAATATATCAAATTGGAGACAGATGGAGGAGTATACCAGCCCCAGGAGGAGCTGGAAGAAGTTGGAATTGAGCCAACACAAGGAGGGATGGTAGAAGATAATCTATTAGAAGGAGAAGCTGAGCAGCAACTCAGTGATGGGACTGTAGGACTGGAGTCTACAACATGGTGTCAAGTTAAGGCCATAAGAAATGGAGAAAATCATAACAGGGATCGAGTTGATCTACCCACTGAAAAGAAAGAAATGCAACCGAGAAGACTGCAAAAGGAGAGCTAGCCATGGGAGCAGCTGCACAAGGTGATTGATGAAATTAGGAAGCTGATGTTAATATTAGTAGAAGCAGTCAACAAAGGGGAGATAAATAGAGGAGAACCTACAAGAGCAATAGGAAAGCAGAAGATGCAGCAACAACAACAACGAAGCAGTGGAGCGGATGGACAACTCCAAGGGAAAATTTGGGATCTAGGTGGATTGAAGCACTGGGGAAGAGGAGATCATGAGCAGGAGCTCATGATTTTTCCAGCTGAGGAGTATGATGCAGGAGCATCGTTCCAACTCAACAAAGTGCCATCACATCCAACTTGCATTCATGGAGGAGAGAGGCGCAGCCCTTTCATTTTTCAAAATTACGAAATGAAACCCCATTTGGGGATTTGCGTTGTAAGACTTTTAATGCCAGACCATGCCTTTGTACAGGTAGTGGTTGAGGTTTCCTTAAATGGTAGCCTGTAACAAGCCCAGGACATAGTCAGGACTGGGCATCCATTTATGTAATGTAGCAATAGAGGTATGGAGCCACTCTGAGATAGAGATGGCACAGAGGCAGTGAAGAGGATAGCTCATGGAGTCCTCTTTTGTAATTTAGGATCTATGAGATGAAAAAAAAAAAGGATAGGAGGTCTGGGTAGAGAGGCCTTAGGAGGTCTTAGAAGTTTTGAGAGAACTTGATAGAACTAAGACTTGTTACAGTCCAGTCTTTGTAAGCATTGTATAAATACACAGAGATTAATAGAAAAAAAAAATTCCTGCATACTATGTGTGTTTATGTGTATATATGTTTTTACGCATTTTCAGGTTTTAAATGCGTAACTGGTGAAGCATTTCATAAGTTTCAATTTCTTCTGGTCTTTGAGTTTTTGAGTGCAAGGAGTGCACATAGTTCGCAAGGTGTGCGTTGAAAGAGGTGAGGTAACCTCAGGAAAGATCAAGAGGGATAGCATTGAACCTTCATCAACAAAGGTGCAAGGAGTGCACAAGAAGGAACTCTGTTTCGAGTTTAGGGAAGAAAAAACTACTGAAGGTTCTGTAAAGCTCGGCCAGGAGGGAATTGAGCATGTGCATATAGTGCACATGAGAGACTCTATTTTGAGTTTAGAGGGAAGAAGTGTCGAGGAGAGATACTTACAGAGTTGTTGAACACTCTGTAGGCTCTACAAGGTGTGCATCGAGCAGAAGAATGCCAGGAGGCGGGAAGCATTTATTTACAAGAAATACTTCGAATTGAGTTATTCAAAAACTTAGCAGCACAAGGAGTCTGCGAGCAGAAACTTGTCTCAAGTTATTAAGCTGAGGAGGAACAATGCCTTTGCACACAGAGTTCCAACAAAAGGACCAGAGGTAGAGATAACCTTTTGAGGTTTCTGAATTGAAAAAGCTCAAGAGGGGAAGAATTTCTATAATGCAGATGAGACCCAAAAGAACCAGGCTAACAAGAGAAGAATCGAAGGCTAAGACCTTCAAGCGTCAGAATTCTTCCAAGGGAAAGGAAGAAGTGCAAGTTTAGGAGGGAACTACAGTTGTGGTTGGATCAACTGCGGAAGATTGGATCTGGACCATCAAGACTTATGTCCAGACAACAGGAGGAGAACGTGCAAGAAGAATATATCTGGACCATCAGATCTAGAACAGATAGCCGACAGTCGTCAGATCTAGCACAGAGGATCGATAGTTGTCGGATCCGGGAGAAGATGCATGAGGTTTAACCCTTGTATACGAAGAGGAGAGAAGGTTTGTCAAAGTCCCGAAAGCATCGAGACCGTCCATCAGAGAGGAAACATCGCGGAGATCCACAAAAATCGAGAATTAGGGAATGAAAGAGCAGAGGAGACTGTGCTCCATATCCACGATATGTGAAATCCCAAAATCGTAGGGAGGACCATCCAACCGTCCATTTTGGAGGACACATGGCGAAGATCCAGAAGCCGTCAGGGTTTCGAGACTTAGGCACAAAAGGGTGGCAAAGAACAGAGACTCGTGATCATTGAAATTGTGAAATCACTCTAGCCATTGGATCTGGGGTGACAGGTGTCAATTATCCAAGCCCATTGGGGATGTGGACACCGAGAGTTCGGGAGGAAAGACTCTCCCAAATGGCTGAAAGGGAGAATGCTGGGATTTGATCATCCCAAAAGGATCACAACCATTAATCGTGACTAGGAGTCACAATCGTCCTTCAGAGGGGACACATGGCTGTTGGTCGGTGTTTCGGCACTAGGGAAATGAAGGAAAAGATCGGGCCAAAATAACGAAAGGAGAATCACCGATAAAATCTTGACCGTCGATTTGTGAAGGATCTGAACCGTCAGATCTCGTGGAGGATATGTGTTAGCTAGTGGGAGAGACCAAAGGAGGGACGTGTGGCAGTCGAGTAGTGTTTCACTGACTCTTTATTTAGAGTGGTCAACGGGAAAGACCTCATAGACTCACGATTCATAAAATCTCTATGAAATCGTGACCGTTGGTTTAAGGGGAACCTGGATCGTTGATTGTCTGGGATAAGTTTCAGACTTCGGGGATCAGAAGGAGGAGAGGTTGGAGTTGCATCACAACTTCACAAACCCCAAAATCGCAACTCACTCTAAGGAGTTAGCCCCAGGACATAAGGCATGGTCATATGGTAGAAGGACAAGGGAGGTGCGAGTAGCCAGCTAGGTGCTCAACTTGTGGATCCACATTTCGAGATTCGGGAGTTCGAAGGAAGGAGGAGTCATGAGACGTGAAGTCCCGACTCGTGTATCCGCAAAATGATCATGGTCGTCAATCGAGGAGGACACGGGATCGTTAGATCTGGTCTAGAGGAGGATCGGGATTCGGGGTTTTGGGGATTGGAGTGTTGGGTTTACATTGCACCCATACCTCCGAAATCGCGAAATGAGAAAGGCGTGTTGATTTGAGCTTTGGGTCATAGCCTGAGGTCACTAGAGAAGAAGGGCACCAAAGGATTAGGCGTGCATGCAGGGTTTATGAAAGCCTTTGTTAGAGGACAAAGGGACTTTGTTCGAGAGGTTCCAACAAGGAACCAAAGAGCCATTTCAGCTTAGGAAAGTGATCGATCTAGAGACCGGGAGGTCATGGACCCCATTGAGGTAGGGGGTTTGCATCAAGAGTGCACTGCACAGTCTCACCCGAGATAGCTCTATGGGTGGTTGCAATACTCAGGTGTTTGTAACCTGGGAATGAGTGGATATATGAGGTTGTTTCTTGTAATCTTTATTTAATCAGTCTAACATCTAGTTATAACAGTCATTCTATTCATGCATGTGAAATACCATATTTAACTAGTTGATTCATTCATCTAACATTCGCCATTTAACAACAATAAATACACATACATTCATTCACATAACACGGGTTTTACCGTGGTTCACCCCTTCCCGGGCTACATCCACAAAGCTCTGGCTCTCAAGCTCTTTATTATGGTTCAGTAATATGTCACGTCACACGTGTTTACAATCTTAGATATTACTCTTTTCAACATGCTCCTCGATCCCTATGAGGCTGACTAGATCTCACCAGGCTCCTCAGCCTGTGATCTAACCCTCGAGATCGATTCGTTGACTGCTTCCCTAGCTCACCAACTTACTGACTAGTACAGTTCTTACAACTCTCTACCATTTGTTCTCTGTTCTTGTCCTCTCTCTCTTTTTCTTCCTTGCTATGTCCGTTCTCCTTTTCCTCTAAGTACTACCTATTTATATTCTTGGCTCATCAGCCATTACAATACATTGCAAAAACCCTAACCCTAGTGTCATTAGGTCTTCCTTGCATGCACGCCTCGCCTGCTTCCCTTACATGTGCTTCTTTTCTTTCTAGCTCTCCTTTCCTCCTTTCTTGCCTCTCTTCCCAAAAATAACCTTTTCTCCTGACTAGTTCTGCATCCAACATTCATGATAAAATATTAGTCATTCCAAATTTGATATAAAATAAAATAATAAAATATATACATCAAAATTCAACTTAAAAAATAAAATTCACTCGTGAAATTTATTCCATATTTCTTTCCGCATAATAACATTATGTATTTCATTCCATAATTATTTACACATAATAACATTGATTCTTGCACATCAGCCCTTCATAATTTCTCGTTTTTATGCAACAATATTTAACAACAGTATAACCATTAATATAAAATAATAATTTAATATTAAAATATTAAATATAATATTGATATATAAATAATATAACTATTCTATATATATATTTTTAAATATGTTATTAATATTTTTATTATTACTAATTTAGTATCACCGGATACATTATTATATATTAGATAAAGAAATTATTATCAACCATAAATTATTATTAAAACTGTACTATAAAATTTATTATTATTATTATAACATAACACAATTATTAATATATTGTATACTTAACTATATATTAATATATGTTAATTATTAAATATAAAAACTATATATATTAATATATGTTAATTATTAAATATAAAAACTATATATATTAATATATGTTAATTATTAAATATTAGATGAAAATCATTATAAAATGAAAATCACATTATTCAAGTGTTTAAAGTATGATACAAAGTCAAGCACCTACAATACAAGAGTATAGGTGCAGATTGCATTTATAAGCAATGTATATGTAATTTCATACCATTTAGAAAATATTTTTCAAACTTTCTACTTTTCTCCTTCTTCTTTTTAATTTCTTACCACCCTTGTAACATCTCCTTTTTTAATCCCCACAAGTTATAATATAATTGTATAAATGTGAAGTAGGTTGGTGAACCAATGTGTTGGGATGAAGAGCCCGTATTGATTTAATGTGACCGAGGGACAAATTCATATTATGTGCATTGAATAATTAATAAAAGTAATAATTGTTGGTTTCGATATAAATGAGATGAAGAATGATGGGGAACTATGATTCCACAAGACATACGGGTCCAAGGGGGAATTATTCATGAGTAATAATAGAACCCACATTCTTAATTTATATTTTCATTGTGTAAACCTTCTATTTATTGTTGAGTGTTCTTAAATATAATCATTAAGCTCATGTAAGAGGGTGGATGTCAGGAGTCACATCCTATAATTATTGGAGAGCATGGGCATGTGTACAATTATCTTGGGTAAGAGTGTAAGTCAAGTCAAGAAAACAAACAAACATAGGAAATTCATATGGCAAAGGGGGTAGTTTTTGGACAATCACGTTTTTGCATAGAGAGCAGTTTTTACATGCATATTTTGGGTAGCAAGAAGAGAGTTGAGTGATGGGAAGAGAACCAACCATGTTGTGCTTGAAGGAAACCATTATTGGCTTATGGCTATTCTAGAAAAGAGGTATGTGTACCTACAAAATACGTTGTAATCCTATAGTGCATTTTCCTATTGCAAAAATGATGGAAGAGCCTAGTGAAGGCTACTATGAGAGCTCCTTCGGTTGATGAGATTTCCTGGCCAACCAAGTGCACTAGGGGCCCTGATAAATGAATGCTACAACATAAGGGATTGTGAGCAGTGAAGGGGGTACATTTCTTGTGTGGTGCTAGGTTTGGGGAAAAGAAAGAGCTGGAGGATTGGAACTATTGTGGGAGTAGAACTTGGGTTTTGGGGCTGCTGTGTGTGGAGAGTGTACAACTAGTGGTCCGTATCTCCTTGTGGAATCATAGACTTAGCTTGAGGGTGGCCTGTTGTTGAGAGAAAATGAATAGTAGTGCCTATGGTTGGGAGGTTCATTCTTTGTATTTAGCAATCTAGGTGAATCTTGTGACCCATAAAAATTGATTTTCTCAAATGTTGATGAAAAGGTCTCCATGTCAAAGATCTTGACGAGATATTTCTAATGCAACTTGAACGAACTAAAAAAAACATCGTATGAGAAATTTATGGTGTTCTAAAGTTTTAGTCAAACAAGAAAAAAGGTGTGCAGGCCTCGACACTTGGCATCACCAGAAGTTGACACATGGAAGTACATAATTGACATGTGGCAGTATGGACATGACACATGGTAGTAAAAATGTTGATGTGGAAGTACAAATGACGACGTTACATGCTGACTGGACCGTACAAATGTTGACATGGCATGTTGATTCGGCTATACAGATGTTGGCATAGTATGATGTACATTCAGATTGAGATGTACATATGTTGATGTGGTAGAGACTGACATGTGGCACATTCATAAACAAACACGTGGCATACTGACACATGGCAGTAGACATGTGGCACAATGACACATGACAGGTTGATACATGGATCAATGATAAATTGACACATGGAACCACGTGGACCTTATAGAAATCCTACATGGCACTTGGTCTTATCTACTACGTGGTAGTAGGAACTTTACATGGAAATTGACAGATTTTGTTTAAGTTGGTTGGTAGGTTTTTGTGGTCATAGATATGGTTCGTATATTACAATACTATAACATGGTCAAACCCACATGGAGTTGGTTGGAATATTTGGCATGTAGAGTTTCGTGGAAGATTTATTTTTGGATATACATTAAATGTAAAACCATACATGTAATATTTAAAACTTTGGATGTAATATGGGGAGCGAATATATATAAATTTCAATCAAAATATTACACCAAAAATCATGCAATATACCACAAAATCGTGTAACGGTAGGATTTGAACTCTGACCTATTCCATATAAAATGTATGAATTACCACCAAACCAAGGCTCAAAATTGTAGCATGTTGTTCCCATAATTTCTTATAAGGTGTGTTTTACAACAAGTTTTGGAGAAAAAAAGGCCATAACGGTGAGTGCACAAAGTTGGTGGATGCAAAAGTGGCAAGGGGGTCAGCAAGAACACACACTCGCAAGAACGTGTGCGCATTCTTGGGAACATGCACGCGTTATTAGGAACTTGCACGTGTTCATGATGTTATAGGTTTGGAAAATCCTAGTCCTCCACTCAGCTTGCCACGTAGGTTCATTGGTAGGAACACATTCTCATTCTGAAGAACATGTGCACATTTTTAACAACACATGTGCATCCGTAAGAATGTGCATGCGTTCCTCTGATACATCATTTTTAATGGTCCACATGCATAATTTGTGCCCATTTTCACACATAGCGCTCGCAGTTTTACCCTCATTGAGGAAACAGAGAGGAGGAGCTCTATCAATATCTTGCCACCATGTCTCAGTCAAGCCAGTTATGCTTGATTTATCTTCTTTTCCTCCCAATTTAGTAATTTTTACTTGTATTCAATTAATTTAATATATTCTAAAAGAATCTAAATTATATAAATTTGTAATCTTATAGAGAAATCTAATATAAAAATTTCAAAGAGTGACCTCTTACATTGCCTAACATTTCCCCTTTAAAAATAAGTGTATAGAATTTACAAGAAATGTGATTATTTTATGTGTTTTTTTATTTCTTAAAATATGTATTGATGTTTTTTGTATTTACATGCCATGTCTTATTAAATTGCAACATATATTATAAAATGGAATCCATAGACAATGCAAACTGCCAACCAATAGACGAAGGTGAAGTAAAACCCAACCCACCACAACCACCCAACATAAACACCCAAATTGATGAGGGGTTGGACACTTTAAGAACACTTGTAAATCAATTAAGGGTTACGATATAACCAAGTAGGGAGTCCTTGGCCACTTCATTGGGTGTCATTGTGAGCTCCATTACAAGTTCCCAAGGGTAATTGACTTCTATTTCTGAATATAGGGAAATAATTTTTGAGTATTACAACACTGGATTGGATAGAAATCAAGTTAGAGACTTAGGTATTTCAAAAAAATAATTGATGTCTATTTTTTAGGGATCCTCGATCTGGACAACCACCCCCTGTGAACAAGAAACTCATTTTCATTGAATGGTATGTCCACCCATAAATTAGTCAAAAATGGATGGATAGGTGGTACATGGTATTTGATAAGCCTCCTTGCAATAACAAGGAGGTGTCTTTATATTTTTTGCGAAAATTGTGGGTTGAATTTATTTTGGGTCAGCATGTCAACTACTTTGACATGGGTGACTTCCAGGGGGTGGGTTGAGGGTCCTCACAAGACCAAGAGCATGCTAGGAATGATCCCATGTTAGGTCCTCGCCCCCCCAGGCAAAGGCCTAACCCCCTTTCCCAACATCCTCCTATTACAGAGAGCTTGCAGAAGGTACAATTAACTATATAATCATTGACTCAGAGCCTAGTGCAACATGGTAGCTTTGTTGCACTATCTCGGTAGGAGGTTATTTTTAGTGACATTGACAGAGGGGTCGAAGATTCACCCCATACAACCTAGTGGAGTGAGGAGAGGGCACATGGACATAAAAATAGTTCATGTGAACCTCATAGATGCTCGAGTTGAGGGTAGACCTTCTATGGGCGAACATAGTCCAGTCGACAATAGAGATTCATGGAGGAGGTTAGTATCTTAACCATCTCTATGTTATTCATTGTTGTATATTTATATGGTATTTTATATATTAATATCGATATTGTATTGTATGTTGTTTTGCAGTTGTTACGTCCCTGTAGCAGATCCTCTACACCCATTGATGCATTGGTGCATGTATCCAACACTGATGCAATAGCAGAGACAACCTGCTCATTTTTCATACCCCATACATAGGTATGTGTCACATTTGATAAATTTACCATGGTCATTTCTTTATGTTATGGCATCCTCAAATTTTTAATGTTCTTGTGTTTCCACAGGTTGTGGGACTAGATGATGTTGAGAAATGTCCATCTGGGATGGAAAAATCACCTGCATCATGATTATCATGTGTAGAGTTAAATATCGTTTAAATCTCAAATTTTTTGTATTTATGTTGAATTTTACTATTTGGTACTAATAGGTCAATAATATTAATATGTATGCAGGCTGCTGACATATTCGCTAGTTATAGTACTAGTCCACGCCCTGGGATTCTGGCCTCTTCTCATGGGCTACCTTACTCTAGGACAAGGGACTTTCCATCACTTGTACATATTGTTTAGGTCCATTTCCACCCACCCCAAACATGTTTCTTATTTAGTGCATCCTTAGTGGATGCACCCACAAGTCACCCATCTGCACCACCTCTTCCATCGCATCCATCCATAGTGGATGTATCCGTATGTCACCCACCCCCACCACCATTTCCTTCGGCCCAGTCCACCAAGTCTACCATAATAGAGTTTTCCTTGGAGCAGGTTGTGCAATCGAGTTTCCCACCTGTCAACGACTCTCCACTGAGGCCCAAGATATTCATGGTGAGATAATGTGTTTATTATAAGTTTTTATGTATCATGAATTTGATTTCATGCATATTTGTTTAATTTTGATGATTTGGTCCTTGTAACTGACATAGGGTCGCATCGCTGAGCGATTATGGTCATGGAGGAGGGTAACACCCTCACAATTGTCAGTCCCATATGCAGTGAGTTGTCTTATTTTAAATTACAAAGTATCATTTTGCAAGTCTTTTAATTCATTGTAGAAAAAACTTAAAACAATGTTTTTTCTTTTTGTAGTCTCCAGAGTGACAAATCACTCCCATGCCCAAATCCACTCAAGGTGCTTCTTCAAGAAAGAAAATAAAGATATATTTCTAGGATTTCCCTAAGGGTGGCGAGGGTGGACGTGGTCAATGATTGACCAATTACTTCCATTTTGTATCCATGCCACCATATGGGTTTTTTTTTTTTTAATGTTAGGGAACTTGCTGCCATTTTGTCAAAATGTATAATTTAGACGATGTTGAATACACACACACACACACACATTTCATGGCACATTTCTTATGAATCTCATTGTTTCTTCATTTTATGTTGATGAATGTATGAATTTCAAAGTGTATGAATTTTATGTGTATGAATGTATGAATTTTATGTGTATGAGTGTATGAATGTATAAATAATTTTGTTACACATTAACGAATATTTATGGTGGAAACTATTGCTAACTGCTAAATCCATAAGCAATTAATGGTTCTCATTACCTAAATTTGACAAAAGGCTAAAGTCCCATCCTAGTTAAGACTCTAGGAACCAATAATAACAATCATGTAGGTTAACATAA
>JZKD02S2333254.1:0-21969 GCA_000966675.3 Picea glauca
ATCACTCAACAATATTTTCATGTTTAGAGAGTCTAAAAAGGGATTAAATGAAAATCCAGGGGGTTCCTTTTTCGTATAAACTTTACGAGTCCAAAAACGGGATAAAAGTATACTCTGTCACATTCTCATGTATTTACGAGAACTATAAAGTACAAATATTAAGCTCATAATTGGTTTCATTTTTACACAAGATTGAAACACAATTAAACTATGCGTCAACTCCAGGTTCAAACCCCATATTTCTGTTTCATTTTTTAACGAGCTTTCCACAGAGTGGAAAAACTATGCTCGTAGCTTTGTTTCATTTTTTAATGAGCTTGCCACATAGAAGAAAAAATATGCTTGTAGCTTTTGTTTCATTTTTTAAAGAGCTTGCCACAGAGAAGAAAAACTATTCTCGTAGCTTCTCCTTGATCATGGCTTCCAAGAGGAAAATGATCTAGAAGGAATACATGTCAAGGGAAAATTGTCAGCCATGGCTTCCAGGAGATATTTTCTAGATGGAAGAAAAACACCTTGGAAGGAATACATATAGATGGCCTCAATAAGGGTAGGGATATATGGCTCTAATATCCCTATCAAAGATATGACCATGTCAACTACTAGACCTAAGTCATGAGAATGGAGAGATTCCCTCTCGTTCGGAGTTGAGCGCATGGGACAGGTTGTTACATAATTTACCTATGTCCAGGCGGACATCGCTGACATGTGTGGCATTTTAGGGAAGATGGATGGTTGACCATCAAATGAGGGTCAATGAATTAAATTGGTTCGATCATTATTATTTTTCTGTTGTGAGGGAAACATATCATTCGAAAGAGAGTGGACACAAAAACTCTCATAACGTAGCCATAGTCTTGTCCGAGGAGAAAGTTAAAGTCCAAGGGGTCATGAACTACTATCACATTGACATAGACCATTTTTCCTCCCAAAGTAACCAGAAACTGCGGAAGGATCCCTAAAGGTTGACTAACTATTCTTTCAAAGATCAATAGATCCTGAGTCACGGGCACAATCTGTGGGGAACCAAAATCTTGCCAAGCATTCACAGATAAAATGCTAACATAAGAACCTTTTTCTATTATAGTGTTAGGAATATTCCTATCACAAACCTTCATGGTGATTTGGAAAGGCACATAAGAAGGAAGACATAGTTATGTCAAATGATTGCAATTGATAGAAATCATCTTAGTGCTTGAAGGGGGTGCCATCGGGGTGGTCAAAGGTCCCCCTTGTATGGGTGAATCGGTATTAACGAGGTAGACCTGAGAGACGTCCTCACTCTTTGAATGAGGAGTGGGATCGATCGATGACCGAACCTGATCAACCACTTTGGATACACTCTTCAAGGGAGGATTTGGATCGATCGATGGTGGGACTAGATCGACCACTTTGGGAGCACTCTTTGGATGAAGAGTGGGGTTGACCTGTTATCACTATAAGAATTTTCAGATGGAATCCAAGTCTCTAAAACTTAGTGAAGAGCTACATCACTATGGAAGTGTGATAGTTTAGAGGAAAAGGTAACATATGGAATCATATGGAAAAATATAGCAAAGGCGCAAAAGGTAGGACCCGACAGACCGTAGATTTTGAAGTGACCCAGATCAACGACCAAAACCCATATCGGGCAACAAAATAGAACGAGGTTTAATTATGTGAGGGCGGGCTAGGGAAAATACCACAGTTTCATTTCGTGGAAGTGTGACACATCTATAGGTGCATCAGGGAGAAAAGGGGTCTACCTAAAACTGTTCTTTCAAACCCCCGATATTGAAAGTTGTTGAGGCACGGCGGACCGTAGATCTTGGAGTGGCCCGGCCCATATTGACGCCCGAGACACATATTAGGAAATGAAGTAGCATGGAGGATAATTTTTCCAAGGTGGGTTGGGTAAAATACCATAGTTTCATTTCTTGGACGCATGGCGCCCTCAAAGGCACATTGGGGAAAAAAGTGGTCTACGAAAAACTGTTTTCTTGAATCCTCGATATCGAATAACGCATAGAAAAGGAGGGCCCTGGGTCATTATTCTATAATATTTCAAATCACTCGAATGTTTGAAAATTGGCGCAAACCATCCATTCGAAATGCAAGCTCAAAATTGGATCCGATTCATGCTTTCTTCTCCACTTAACATGTATTTTTCATCATGGCCTCTAACCCTATCATTTTATCTGTAACTGAGCAAGACCTCGCCTCTAGAGAAGAAGCCCTAATTGACAGGAACTCCGATGTTTTTGACACAAAAATAACATTCTCACCCATTTTCGTGTCCAAATCAAATTTGTTAGACAATGTTGGAAAGTGGATACCCTTCCTCGAAGCGGCCCAAGCCTCCGTTACCCCTTACATCGTAGAAATAGTTTTCCCTTTCCTCGAGTTCGTAAGATGGTGTGTGGAGCAATATTCACAGGAAGAAAAGGTCATTTTGAATAAGGTAGGGTCAGAGGTTTTATGCAAAATAGATAGTTCGTCACTTCGAAACACTCTCAGTATACCAGAGTGTTCCCCCATAGTATCAGAGCCCTTTGAGCAAGAGAAAATGATCATAGTCTACAGAGAATGGTCGTCAGAAGTAAAAACCCTATTTCTGCAAACCATTGTCAAACCTGAAAGACATTCTGAAAGTCTGTCGTTACCTATCAATGTAAATGCTATGATTATTGAGGTCCAGTGGGCTTGTTCCCTTCTTAGTCAAATTTTAGGGTTGGATAACAACAAGTTTGTAGTAGAAGTCATGTTGGGTTTCCTGTTGACCTTTTTTATGTTAGAGTCTATTAAATTGGTTTGCATCAGTTTCAACAGGTTCATTGCTGATAATATGAATCAACAACTAGTAAATTTGAATTCATTGAGACACTTCATACACTACACACACTTGCTGAGATTGTTCCTGGAATCGAACAAGACCAAATTCCATGAAACTTCATTCATCTCGACTGAATGTAAAAGGATCACCATGCTTATTTTCATCAATAATATCATGTCCATGGTGCACAATATTATCTTTGACATAGACCTGCCAAGGGTTCTGGAAGATATGAAAATATTTTTACAACCAAATCCAGAGAGCAGGGTGGGAGAATGGATGTTGTTCATACAATCTACTGTGATTTGGGTATATGGATATCAAGAAGGACCTTACCTTTTACCAGTCTTTTTGACTCCCATAATCTTTGCCTTATAGTTCATCAGACAAAGGATCATTTTAGAGACAAAGTATTTTCTGAAAGCGCACAAGGCATCTAACTTAAACTTTCCTTGCATGGTAGGACCCTTTGTGGTAAATAATAGGTCATGGTTACCTCAAATCCAATAAAAAATCGGTGAATTCGGTTTTACACAGTTACAAGGGAGGAAATATGATCTGCATCATATCATATCAAAGAGAATATTGATGAGCAGACATGCCCCTATGAGCATGAGCATGTTGAAGGATTTGATAAGTTGGCTAATCTGGAAACCTGTGCAGATATGGAGGTCACTTTGCAACATGATCAGACAAAACAAATAGAGTCATCCCCTCAGTAGAATCCGACACATAAACCTTCCCCTAGGCTGGTTGTCAAAGCTCCAAAAATAAGTGTTTATAATAAAAGGAGCAGTTCAGAGGCACTGGGTGCCAATAGTCAACAAAATATTCTCAAGAAAATGAAATTTACACCATCCTCTCAAGTGGTGGACCTGGAAGAAGAAGACCCTAAAGAGAAAATGAGCATGGATATGGTGGAAGGTGAAACCAAGAAAGAAGAGGCTGGTAGAGGAAGCAAGCCACAAAGTGAAAGCAGCTCAAGGGTTTTCAGCAGCAAGAAACATATATTTAGCAAGACACATGGGGAAGTCTATCAATCCAAAGAGGACTTAATGAACTAGTATGTTGTGAAGGAAAGTATGGCCAATAGTGAAATAAGAGACTTGTTTCCCGAAGTAGAGAAAATATCCCAACATAAGGATTCCTTGTTCTCAATCAGGGATGTGGAAAGAAAGACGTTTAATATAGCAATAGAAAATGATGATAAAGTGTCTGAAATCAATATGCATTATGAGAATATTGGTGCCCCAGACAAAGAAAAGTTTCACAGGAATGCCAGTGACATGCTATATTCTTACTACCTAAGTTTGAGTATGAAAGTTTCAATATTGACAACACATGCACTCAAATTACATGGGCAATTGAAACAGGAAAAAGCAACCAGCAAAGCCTGGTACACACAAGTCAAAAGATTGGAATCTGAGGGCCCTCAAGTGGTAAAGGCCTCTTTAGATGAGAAAGATAAGATGATCCAAAGCCTAAAGAAGAAGTTGAAGATCTCCTCTACAGAATATCCACAGAAAGTAGAGCTAGCTGCTCTAGAGTAGGAAAATGAGACATTCAGACAAGAGGCACTAAACTAAAAAGCTAAAGTGTTGCAGCTAGAAAAAGAGAAAGAGAATTGGTCACAAGCATAGGTAGCAACATCAAATATGGTTGTCATTGTACCTAGGATGGATCAAGCACTGATGGGTTGGTTCAAGATATGTCCCGAGTAAGTTTATAGACGGGGAAAATCAAAATCCTTAAGGAGGTCTTAGAAAAGCTGCAACAAGGGATGAAAATAAAAGATGAGAAGATGGCTCAAATCCAAAGGGAGAATCAAGATTTGCAAGAGAGAGTAAACAAGATGAAAATGAGGTTAAAGGGAAAAGCACTGTTACAAGGAGCTAAACATGTGATCTGGGATGCTATTGTTGTAGAGGCTTCTAAGTTAAGGGTTTATCTGAATTTTATAAATGACAATGACAACATGGCTACCATGGCATGAAGTAGGTGTATTGTTGTTAATGAAACATTATCCAAGAAACCCTGGGAATGGGTCGAGAAAGCTATTGATTTTCTGAATTATGTGCCAATTGTTGATCTTCATACTATTGGGGTAAAGGACAGAACAAAGTTGATCATTTGGGTTAGGAGGATCATTGCCAAGCACAACTTGCTCAAATAGGTTCAAAACAAAGCTATGCAAATGGACCACAACATACATGAGTTTAAGGATACATTTGAAAAATTGTTTATCAAGGGCCTCCCACCATTTTGGGATGACAAAGGTACATTCTACAATCAAGAAGACTACAATTCTCTCCTCATTCAGTGTAGAATGGATCATTCCAAATTTGAAGCTATGGAGGAGAGTCTGAAAGGACCAAGTCTGGTAGAGTATTTGGCCATAGACTTTGATATTTTGAATCAATTTAAAATAGTGAAGATTGGCCTATCCACTATGTCCTATGCCACATGCATTGACCTGGAGATTTTGATAAAGGAGATGATGGATTATGATATTCCTTCTGACTCACAGTGGAAGGAAATCGTGCGGCTGGGCAAGACTAAATGCAGTTTTCCCAGAACCAGTAAGTGACCTCCAGGTGTCTCCAAACCAACAAGATTGATAGAATATTGGGCAGGACGGATTTCATAAAGGAAGCTGAGAAGTCATAGAAATTTGTTCCTAGTTTTGAAACATCTTTTTGTGTAATCATTGTAAATCGGTTCATATGCCAAGATGTCAGTTGAAATTATTATAATCAGTTGTAGAAGCTCAAACTTTTCAGTTTCATCCATTGTAATCAAATTGTATAAATACTGGGGCAATTGAATGAATTAATGTTGGCAGAAGTGCAAGGGAACCTTTTTGGTTGTTTCAAACTCTATTGTAATTTTCTGAAGATGAATTGAATATATATGTAGAATATTTTGAAGTCTCTATGAAAATATTCTAATGGTGGTCATATGAGCTTTGTCTTCCTTTATTATATGTATTTCCCGTGATCTTTTATTCCATTTTCATTTTCTTCTGTTTAAATTGGAGAATTAAAGGCCCAAAATTTGTCCTATGATGCTCTTGGCTTAGAAATTTAAACTATGTTTATTTCTTCTTAACAAATTCATAATTCATTTCAGTAATTCTCTGATGCAGTTATCTGTTTTCCCTTTCTTCCTAAATGCTACTTAAATTCAAATATAAATTAGATTCATTGCCTCATTTATCCATATCCTCTGGATAGTTCTACTGGATGGTCATTGTTTTCATTCACTTTCATAATTCTGCCTCCGTATCCCTGAGTGTTACTCCCCTTCATTTCCAACAAATTTATTAAAAACCCCCAAACAAACCAAATCTAGCCATTGATTATCAGAGAAATATCAAGTGACACGAGAGAGCCCTCTCTGAGTTGAGCAGGACAGTGATTCATCTCTAAAGTAGGATGAAATAGTTACCTTTGTCATTTTTCTATAAGACATACATAATTTATAGAGTGCTAACATTCTGGCGTCATTGTCGTGGATGAAATTGAAAAATCTTCCCTGGGAAAAACGACTTAAAACTTTAGTTTGATCCCTGAGGGTGACAATGGATCAAATACCTTATTTGATGAGATTATTTTTACGCTGGTGAATCCATTACTTAGAGACCATTTTCACCACACTGTGTGAGATAGAAATCTTGGCTCCTAAGAAAATCCACACCAGGAGCAACCCAGACCCAGACGCTGCAATCCCTGTGTCTGACCTTGAAAATCTTGTACATAAAAGAAAAGAAAAACCATTAAACCTAGTGTTGCATCCATACTGATATCTATCCTTGCCCAAGGACAGAGTGACTAGGATTGAATACCTTGAGCTTGATGTGAAATTTGAACAATCCCTATTCAGAACTAAATCTGAATCTCGTTTAAACGAGACCATCTTTTACGAAAAGAGATTCCAAGATTTGATTCTAGCCGCATATTTCAGGAATTTAGTGATCCTCGCTCAGAACCAACAGCCACTTTGACCCCTCACAATAGCTATGGCAGCCAAATTTTCCCTCCTCATACTGCCTTCTCAACTACATGATTTGCCTCAAGATTACAACCTAAGAATCAAACTATATGATGTTGAAGGTAACATATCAGCTCAAAAGAATCTAGACGGGTTTAATGATTTCATAGACTTGGAAGAGATGGACTTTGAATATGTGAAGATGAGGTTGTTTACAAAGAGTCTTGTAGCAGAAGTGAGGAAGTGGTTCAGATACCTTCCCCCAACTAGTATCACAGATTTTGAAGCCTTTGCGACAAGCTTCCTTGCAAAATGGGGAGATAAGAAAAATCCCCTTCAGCTTTTGACCCAATACAATAACATGAAGAGATCACTTGATGAAATAGTGTAGGAGTTTTCAGCCAGATTCATGAAGGTATGTAATTCAATTCCTGCTGAGGTAAAGCCCCCCCCTAAAGTTGATCAACTCAGATATGATGATTATTTTGAAAGTGACTTTACATTATTATTAAGAGAATGAAGATCTACCACATTGGATGATATGATGACTGATGCCATAGAGGTTGAAGTGAACCTAATGGCTTCAGGGAAGATGAAAACTAATTCTGGAAAAGACACAAACATAACTCCAGATAAAACACAACCTTCAACATAACAAACATCAGAGGAATGGTTTGAAGCGATGATGAGAAACATGGAAAGAAAGATGATGGTCCACCCAGAAATCTGAGAAGGCTAGTTATTCCATAGATTAGACAAAGAGAGAAAAGGAATCAGGGAACCAAGAAAATCAAGTAGATCAGGCAAATCAGGAAAATCAGGGAAATCATGGAAACCAGTGAGAACATCAAATCATGCATCCTTTCCAAAATAATTATGTGAATGAGGATTATGATGGATATTTTGAAGATAACATGAACTGTTGTGATGATAAATAAATAGAGGTATTTTTTACCAAAGAAGAACACGACGAGTTCATGGATGCAAGTGAGATCTTTTTGCAAGATGAGGAGGAAAGAATATCAGTAGAAACATAATATTACGAGATAGGATTGCAAAATGCTATGATACAATTCCAAAGGAAATATAACCTTCGAAATCAAAAGGTACCTCCAAATCCTACAAAAGGAAATCTTCCAAAGGGAAATTCCACCAAAGAAGCTCAGAGTAACATACCTTCTTCAAGTCAGGCCAAGAAAGATTCAGCTACAAAGGAATCTACTAGGAAGGATTCTACTGCAAAAGGTATTGTAGAAAAGGGAAAGAAGAAATAAGAACCCCAGAAGAAAATATTAGAGGCAAGGAAATAAGCAGTCACCAAAGAGATAGAGAAGATTCCATCTTCTTTTAATTTTGAAAGTGAGATNTTCTCAATCAGGGATGTGGAAAGAAAGACGTTTAATATAGCAATAGAAAATGATGATAAAGTGTCTGAAATCAATATGCATTATGAGAATATTGGTGCCCCAGACAAAGAAAAGTTTCACAGGAATGCCAGTGACATGCTATATTCTTACTACCTAAGTTTGAGTATGAAAGTTTCAATATTGACAACACATGCACTCAAATTACATGGGCAATTGAAACAGGAAAAAGCAACCAGCAAAGCCTGGTACACACAAGTCAAAAGATTGGAATCTGAGGGCCCTCAAGTGGTAAAGGCCTCTTTAGATGAGAAAGATAAGATGATCCAAAGCCTAAAGAAGAAGTTGAAGATCTCCTCTACAGAATATCCACAGAAAGTAGAGCTAGCTGCTCTAGAGTAGGAAAATGAGACATTCAGACAAGAGGCACTAAACTAAAAAGCTAAAGTGTTGCAGCTAGAAAAAGAGAAAGAGAATTGGTCACAAGCATAGGTAGCAACATCAAATATGGTTGTCATTGTACCTAGGATGGATCAAGCACTGATGGGTTGGTTCAAGATATGTCCCGAGTAAGTTTATAGACGGGGAAAATCAAAATCCTTAAGGAGGTCTTAGAAAAGCTGCAACAAGGGATGAAAATAAAAGATGAGAAGATGGCTCAAATCCAAAGGGAGAATCAAGATTTGCAAGAGAGAGTAAACAAGATGAAAATGAGGTTAAAGGGAAAAGCACTGTTACAAGGAGCTAAACATGTGATCTGGGATGCTATTGTTGTAGAGGCTTCTAAGTTAAGGGTTTATCTGAATTTTATAAATGACAATGACAACATGGCTACCATGGCATGAAGTAGGTGTATTGTTGTTAATGAAACATTATCCAAGAAACCCTGGGAATGGGTCGAGAAAGCTATTGATTTTCTGAATTATGTGCCAATTGTTGATCTTCATACTATTGGGGTAAAGGACAGAACAAAGTTGATCATTTGGGTTAGGAGGATCATTGCCAAGCACAACTTGCTCAAATAGGTTCAAAACAAAGCTATGCAAATGGACCACAACATACATGAGTTTAAGGATACATTTGAAAAATTGTTTATCAAGGGCCTCCCACCATTTTGGGATGACAAAGGTACATTCTACAATCAAGAAGACTACAATTCTCTCCTCATTCAGTGTAGAATGGATCATTCCAAATTTGAAGCTATGGAGGAGAGTCTGAAAGGACCAAGTCTGGTAGAGTATTTGGCCATAGACTTTGATATTTTGAATCAATTTAAAATAGTGAAGATTGGCCTATCCACTATGTCCTATGCCACATGCATTGACCTGGAGATTTTGATAAAGGAGATGATGGATTATGATATTCCTTCTGACTCACAGTGGAAGGAAATCGTGCGGCTGGGCAAGACTAAATGCAGTTTTCCCAGAACCAGTAAGTGACCTCCAGGTGTCTCCAAACCAACAAGATTGATAGAATATTGGGCAGGACGGATTTCATAAAGGAAGCTGAGAAGTCATAGAAATTTGTTCCTAGTTTTGAAACATCTTTTTGTGTAATCATTGTAAATCGGTTCATATGCCAAGATGTCAGTTGAAATTATTATAATCAGTTGTAGAAGCTCAAACTTTTCAGTTTCATCCATTGTAATCAAATTGTATAAATACTGGGGCAATTGAATGAATTAATGTTGGCAGAAGTGCAAGGGAACCTTTTTGGTTGTTTCAAACTCTATTGTAATTTTCTGAAGATGAATTGAATATATATGTAGAATATTTTGAAGTCTCTATGAAAATATTCTAATGGTGGTCATATGAGCTTTGTCTTCCTTTATTATATGTATTTCCCGTGATCTTTTATTCCATTTTCATTTTCTTCTGTTTAAATTGGAGAATTAAAGGCCCAAAATTTGTCCTATGATGCTCTTGGCTTAGAAATTTAAACTATGTTTATTTCTTCTTAACAAATTCATAATTCATTTCAGTAATTCTCTGATGCAGTTATCTGTTTTCCCTTTCTTCCTAAATGCTACTTAAATTCAAATATAAATTAGATTCATTGCCTCATTTATCCATATCCTCTGGATAGTTCTACTGGATGGTCATTGTTTTCATTCACTTTCATAATTCTGCCTCCGTATCCCTGAGTGTTACTCCCCTTCATTTCCAACAAATTTATTAAAAACCCCCAAACAAACCAAATCTAGCCATTGATTATCAGAGAAATATCAAGTGACACGAGAGAGCCCTCTCTGAGTTGAGCAGGACAGTGATTCATCTCTAAAGTAGGATGAAATAGTTACCTTTGTCATTTTTCTATAAGACATACATAATTTATAGAGTGCTAACATTCTGGCGTCATTGTCGTGGATGAAATTGAAAAATCTTCCCTGGGAAAAACGACTTAAAACTTTAGTTTGATCCCTGAGGGTGACAATGGATCAAATACCTTATTTGATGAGATTATTTTTACGCTGGTGAATCCATTACTTAGAGACCATTTTCACCACACTGTGTGAGATAGAAATCTTGGCTCCTAAGAAAATCCACACCAGGAGCAACCCAGACCCAGACGCTGCAATCCCTGTGTCTGACCTTGAAAATCTTGTACATAAAAGAAAAGAAAAACCATTAAACCTAGTGTTGCATCCATACTGATATCTATCCTTGCCCAAGGACAGAGTGACTAGGATTGAATACCTTGAGCTTGATGTGAAATTTGAACAATCCCTATTCAGAACTAAATCTGAATCTCGTTTAAACGAGACCATCTTTTACGAAAAGAGATTCCAAGATTTGATTCTAGCCGCATATTTCAGGAATTTAGTGATCCTCGCTCAGAACCAACAGCCACTTTGACCCCTCACAATAGCTATGGCAGCCAAATTTTCCCTCCTCATACTGCCTTCTCAACTACATGATTTGCCTCAAGATTACAACCTAAGAATCAAACTATATGATGTTGAAGGTAACATATCAGCTCAAAAGAATCTAGACGGGTTTAATGATTTCATAGACTTGGAAGAGATGGACTTTGAATATGTGAAGATGAGGTTGTTTACAAAGAGTCTTGTAGCAGAAGTGAGGAAGTGGTTCAGATACCTTCCCCCAACTAGTATCACAGATTTTGAAGCCTTTGCGACAAGCTTCCTTGCAAAATGGGGAGATAAGAAAAATCCCCTTCAGCTTTTGACCCAATACAATAACATGAAGAGATCACTTGATGAAATAGTGTAGGAGTTTTCAGCCAGATTCATGAAGGTATGTAATTCAATTCCTGCTGAGGTAAAGCCCCCCCCTAAAGTTGATCAACTCAGATATGATGATTATTTTGAAAGTGACTTTACATTATTATTAAGAGAATGAAGATCTACCACATTGGATGATATGATGACTGATGCCATAGAGGTTGAAGTGAACCTAATGGCTTCAGGGAAGATGAAAACTAATTCTGGAAAAGACACAAACATAACTCCAGATAAAACACAACCTTCAACATAACAAACATCAGAGGAACGGTTTGAAGCGATGATGAGAAACATGGAAAGAATGATGATGGTCCACCCAGAAATCTGAGAAGGCTAGTTATTCCATAGATTAGACAAAGAGAGAAAAGGAATCAGGGAACCAAGAAAATCAAGTAGATCAGGCAAATCAGGAAAATCATGGAAATCATGGAAACCAGTGAGAACATCAAATCATGCATCCTTTCCAAAATAATTATGTGAATGAGGATTATGATGGATATTTTGAAGATAACATGAACTGTTTTGATGATAAATAAATAGAGGTATTTTTTACCAAAGAAGAACACGACGAGTTCATGGATGCAAGTGAGATCTTTTTGCAAGATGAGGAGGAAAGAGTATCAGTAGAAACATAAGATTACGAGACAGGATTGAAAAATGCTATGATACAATTCCAAAGGAAATATAACCTTCGAAATCAAAAGGTACCTCCAAATCCTACAAAAGGAAATCCTCCAAAGGGAAATTCCACCAAAGAAGCTCAGAGTAACATACCTTCTTCAAGTCAGGCCAAGAAAGATTCAGCTACAAAGGACTCTACTGGGAAGGATTCTACTGCAAAAGGTACTATAGAAAAGGGAAAGAAGAAATAAGAACCCCAGAAGAAAATATTAGAGGCAAGGAAATAAGCAGTCACCAAAGAGATAGAGAAGATTCCATCTTCTTTTAATTTTGAAAGTGAGATGGCTAAGATAAAAATTTCGGTACCATTTAATGAATTGATAAAAAATAGTGAGTACATAAATAATATCATCAAGATGCTTAAGATGGGACAAACCTCTGATACCCTTAACATTCAATATGATCAACCAACCATCTTATTTGGGCCAAGGGTAGAAGAAAGTAGTGAAATTGAAGAAGTTCCTCCTTTTTATGTCAGTTTGAAAATCCATGACACGATTCTTCACAATGCAATGCTGGATTCTGGAGTGTTGCATAATATGATGCCCAAAGTGGTCATGGATCAATTTGGCCTCGATGTCACTAGACCTTATAAATATTTGTTCTCCTTTGATTCAAGAGAAGTAAAATGTCTTGGTATGATCAAAGATCCGATGGTGTATTTGGCACAAATCCTAGCAAAGAATATGGTTATGGATGTAGTGGTCACTAATATCCCTCCAAAATTTGGCATGTTGTTGTCCAGATCATGGGTTGCAAAATTAAACAGAACTCTCCAGATGGACATGTCATATGACACTATCCCTGTCTTTTGTCAAGATAAAATACTGTACAGAGAAGTTCTACTAAAAAAAATGGTTAGCAAGAAATCACAACCTAGCAATCATCCTATCTATTAAATGGAAACTGCATTGGGATCTTCCATTTTCTTCAATGACCTATGTTTTGAAGAAAAGGAAACATAAAGCGTTATGGATGACCAAGACAGATCTGACCAACAGGTAGAAAAATTTTCAGAATAACAAGATGATGCAAAAGATCAGGTATGGAAAATGAGTTTTGATGGGGCTGTCTATAGAGAAGGAGAAAAAGATGGTGTTTGGATTAATCATCCCAAAGGAGACTCAAAATTATGTTACAAACTTGTTTTTGAATGCATGAATAACATGGCTGAATATGAAGCATTAATATTGGGTTTGAAAGTTTTAGTATAATTGGGTGCTAAAAGAATTGTTGTACATGGAGACTCTGAGCTAATTATAAATCAAATCAAAGGCATATACCAAGAAAAACACCCTAGACTGAGGGCTTATAGGAATCTGGTACTATAACTCCTTGAGAAATTTCCAGAATGTCATCTTTCAACAATTCAAAGAAAACAAAATCAGGTTGTTCATTCCTTGGCTACTTCGGCAATAGTTTTTAAAGTTCTAATTTTCCCTGAAAAAAGATACAAGGTGGAGGTGAAGTACATGCCAGAAGTACCAGAAAATATGAGGCACTGACAAGTTTTCGAAAACGACAAATAGATAGAAATCTTCCTCAAGATGGAGAATGAATTCAATACTTTAAACATTAATGATGAATACTGTGATGATGAGGTAGATGCAACTACTTTCACAAAAGAAGGATATTTTGACAATCAGATTGTTGGTAGAGATATTGTTCAACTAAAGAGTAACATCATCCCCAAAGGTCTCATCCCATTGGAAAAACGTTTTGATAACAATGATGTAGCAAGAAGTCTAAAGATNTAAGCAGTCACCAAAGAGATAGAGAAGATTCCATCTTCTTTTAATTTTGAAAGTGAGATGGATAAGATAAAAATTTCGGTACCATTTAATGAATTGATAAAAAATAGTGAGTACAGAAATAAGATCATCAAGATGCTTAAGATGGGACAAACCTCTGATACCCTTAACATACAATATGATCAACCAACCATCTTATTTGGGCCAAGGGTAGAATAAAGTAGTGGAATTTAAGAAGTTCCTCCTTTTTATGTTAGTTTGAAAATCCATGACATGATTCTTCACAATGCTATGCTGGATTCTGGAGTGTTGCATAATATGATGCCCAAAGTGTTCATGGATCAATTTGGCCTCGATGTCACTAGACCTTATAAATATTTGTTCTCCTTTGATTCAAGAGAAGTAAAATGTCTTGGTATGATCAAAGATCTGGTGGTGTATTTGGCACAAATCCTAGCAAAGAATATGGTTATGGATGTAGTGGTCACTAATATCCCTCCAAAATTTGGCATCTTGTTGTCCAGATCATGGGTTGCAAAATTAAACAGAACTCTCCAGATGGACATGTCATATGACACTATCCCTGTCTTTTGTCAAGATAAAATACTGTACAGAGAAGTTCTACTAAAAAAAATGGTTAGCAAGAAATCACAACCTAGCAATCATCCTATCTATTAAATGGAAACTGCATTGGGATCTTCCATTTTCTTCAATGACCTATGTTTTGAAGAAAAGGAAACATAAAGCGTTATGGATGACCAAGACAGATCTGACCAACAGGTAGAAAAATTTTCAGAATAACAAGATGATGCAAAAGATCAGGTATGGAAAATGAGTTTTGATGGGGCTGTCTATAGAGAAGGAGAAAAAGATGGTGTTTGGATTAATCATCCCAAAGGAGACTCAAAATTATGTTACAAACTTGTTTTTGAATGCATGAATAACATGGCTGAATATGAAGCATTAATATTGGGTTTGAAAGTTTTAGTATAATTGGGTGCTAAAAGAATTGTTGTACATGGAGACTCTGAGCTAATTATAAATCAAATCAAAGGCATATACCAAGAAAAACACCCTAGACTGAGGGCTTATAGGAATCTGGTACTATAACTCCTTGAGAAATTTCCAGAATGTCATCTTTCAACAATTCAAAGAAAACAAAATCAGGTTGTTCATTCCTTGGCTACTTCGGCAATAGTTTTTAAAGTTCTAATTTTCCCTGAAAAAAGATACAAGGTGGAGGTGAAGTACATGCCAGAAGTACCAGAAAATATGAGGCACTGACAAGTTTTCGAAAACGACAAATAGATAGAAATCTTCCTCAAGATGGAGAATGAATTCAATACTTTAAACATTAATGATGAATACTGTGATGATGAGGTAGATGCAACTACTTTCACAAAAGAAGGATATTTTGACAATCAGATTGTTGGTAGAGATATTGTTCAACTAAAGAGTAACATCATCCCCAAAGGTCTCATCCCATTGGAAAAACGTTTTGATAACAATGATGTAGCAAGAAGTCTAAAGATGACAGTAAATTAAGGGGATGTGGAAGACTGCAATATTGGGACTCCATAAGATCCAAATATCGTGAATATGTCCAGAAATATCAACCCTCAAGTCAAAGAGAGGTATGCCAAATTAATGAAAGAACTCCTTGATGTTTTTTCTTGGAGTTATGATGAGCTAAAATTTTATGATACCAGTATAATCCAACATGTCATCCCAATCAAAGAAGATCACAAGCCATTCAAACATAAATTAAGAAGGATAATCTCTCTGTTGTTACCATTGTTTGAAAAAGAAGTAAAGAAACTATTTGAAGCCAAAATCATAGTGTCCCTGAGGTTTTCCAAATGGGTGGAAAATTGGGTGCCAGTCTGGAAAAAGAGGGGAGAAATCAGGTTGTGTGTGGATTTCATGAATCTAAATAAGGTGTCTCTAAAAGAAAACTACCCATTGCCTAAAATGGAACATATTTTATATAATGTAGTAGGTTCTCAGAAGATGTCAATGTTGGATGGATTCTCAGTATACAATTAGATTATGGTGCACCTTGATGATTAGGAAAGAAATGACTTTTACCACATCATGGGGAATGTTTATGTATGCCAAGATGCCTTTCAGGCTTATGAATGTAGGGGAAAAGTTTCAAAGAGATATGGACATAGCTTTTTCTGATGAAAAATACAAATTCATTGTGATATACCTTGATGACATCACTGTGTATTCTACCTTAGATGAAGAACACCTCAAACATCTCAGAAGGGTGTTTCAAAAATGCATTAAGTTAGAGATATCTTTGAATCCTAAAAAGTCAAATTTCACCATGGAAGAAGGAAAGTTGTTGGGTCACATCATTTCAAAAGAAGGGATAAAGGTATACCCCGATAGAGTTGAGGGGATCCTGAAAATTGGCATACCCAGAAGCAAAAAGGAGGTACAATCTTTCTTGGGCAAAGTGAATTTTCCGAGAAGATTTATCCCAAATTTGTCTAAAATCATAAAACACATCACCAACATGCTCAAGAAGGGAAATGAAATAAAGTGGATTCCTGAAGCAAGAAAGTCCTTTGAAGACATCAAGGTGGCATTGACGAAGTCTCCGGTACTGGTTAGTCCAAATTTTGAGAAAGATTTCATATTATTCTCTTTTTCCTCAGAACACATAATTGCAGATGTACTACTCCAAAAAGATGACCAAAATTTTGAGAATCCCATAGCATACTATCGTAAGACATTGAGGGATTCTCCTTTGAAATATGACATCATGGAGAAACAAGCATATGCTCTAGTCAAAGAATTAAAAGAATTCAGAGTTTACATCATACATTCTCAAGCTACTGCTTATGTGCCCAACAACTCAGTGAAAGACATCCTAACCTAGACTGATCCTGAAGGAAAAATGGGAAAATGGATTGCATTACTATTAGAATATGATCTTGAGATTAAACCCACCATGTTTATAAAATGACAGGGACTTGCTAGACTGATGGCACAAACAAACTATGAACTCTTGGGAATACAATTCATTGCAGACTTGTCAGACAATACAACAGAAGAAGAAAAGGTGACTCCACAAATATCCCAAAAATTTCTTGACTCTACATGGTATGCAAATATCATCTTTGTGCTGAAAAATTTGCAGGCTCCTCTTGAATTCAGTAAGACGAAAGCTAGATTCTTGAAATTAAAGGCAACAAAATTTTGTATAGTGAATGAATTCTTGTAGTGGAAAGATCGAGGAGGGATTTTATTGAGCGGTTTGATAGAATAAGAAGCATAGAAAATGATCTGAGAGTTCCATAAGGGTGAGTGTGGAGGTCATCATTATTGGAAGACAACTATGCATTAAATTTTGAGGCTTGTTTTCTATTGGCCTAGAATTTTTCCTGACATTTATAAAGAGGTTTCAAAGTGCCATAATGTCAAATCTTTGATGGGAAAGGAAAATTGCAGTATCTGCCTTTAAAATCCATTTAAGTGGAAGCTCCTTTTAGATAGTGGGGCCTGGATTTTATAGGGGAAATACATCCACAATCCTCAACTCAACAAAAATGGATCCTGGCAACAACAAATTATTTCACTAAGTGGATTGAGGCAGTTCCTACCAGACAGGATACAAATGATGTTGTCATTTGATTCTTAGAAGACAATATTTTGTCCAGATTCAAATGCCCGATCAAGATTATAACAGTCAATGCAACAAATTTCAAGTCTAAGAAATTGGAGAAATTTTGCAGTGATTACAACATCACCCTTGGTCATTCCACATCATACTACCCGCAAGGAAATGGATTGGATGAGTCTTCGAATAAAAGCTTAGTCATAATCATCAAAAAATTGTTGCAAGAAAATAAAAAGGCATGGCACAAAAAGCTCATCCATGCACTATGGGATGACAGAATATCCCCAAAGAGATCCATTGCCATATCCCCGTTCCAGATCGTCTATGGCACTGAAGAAATTTTTCCTACTACATTGAGGTTTCCAGTAATGAGATTGTTGTAGGAGCAAGATGTGGAGACAGATGCCACACAAAGAAGGAAGGATGAACTCATCAGTGTACAAAAGACTAGAGAAAAGGATTTCCATAATGCCCAGCTGCGCCAAGACAAGATCAAAGAGGCTTTTGACAGACATACTAAGGTGGATAACTTTGAACCAGGAGATTTGTTACTAAAATGGGATGCCAAAAATGAATATAAGGGAAAACATGGGAAATTTGATGACCTATGGCTGGGCCCGTTCAAAATTGCATCATATCGTGGGAGCAATGCCTACTTGTTACAAGAGAGTAATGGAGAGATCATTGGAGGAGGGCCTGTGAATGGCAGGTTCCTCAAACATTATATTGTTTGAAAAATCATCACCCCACCATTCATTGTACATAATCACTTTGTGTTTTTCTTTGCACATGAAGAAGTTGGAATAAAAGCAGCATAGTTGAAGCCCGAGCTGAAGGCCTTGAGCTATGATGGGTTGATTTTGAGTTTTTGAATAAAGACCAGCAGATTTAGATTGCATAAATAAATCGTAGCCAAATGGGTAGGCATTTAGTCTACAATTGTTCGCTACCTCTCAAGGAGGATAGAATCCCCAGTTGGAGCTTAGGTTATCACTATAACAATTTTCAGATGGAATCCAAGTCTCGGAAACTTAGCGAAGAGTTACATCGGTGTGGAAGAGTGATAGTTTAGAGGATAAGGTCACATATAGAGGCATATGGAAAAATATAGCATAGGCGCAAAAGGTAGGACCTGACAGATCATATATTTTGAAGCGGCCCAGATCAACGACCAAAACCCATATCGGGTGGAAAAATAGCATGAGGTTTAATTATGTGAGGGTGGGCCGGGGAAAATACCACGGTTTCATTTCGTGGACGTGTGGTGCATCTAGAGGTACATCGGGTTGAAAAGAGGTCTACCTAAAACCAGTCTTTCCAACCCCCGATATCGAAAGTCATTGAGGCACGACGGACAGTAGATCTTTGAGCAACCCAAATCGATAGCCAAGGCACATATCGGGTAGTGAAGTAGAACGGAGGATAATTTTTCGAAGGCGGGCTAGGGAAAATACCATAGTTTCATTTCTTGGATGCGTGGCACCCTTAGAGGCACATCGGGGTGAAAAGTGGTCTACTCAAAATCGTTTTCTCGAATTCCCGATATCAAATAATGCATATAAAAGGAGGGCCCCGAGTCATTATTCTATAATACTTCAAAGCACTCGAATGTTTGAAAATTGGCACAAACCATCCATTCGAAACTCAAGCTCAAAATTGGATCAGATTTGTGCTTTCTTCGCAGCTTAACAGGTATTTTTCATCATGGCCGCTAAACCTGTCATTTTATCCGTAACTGAGAAAGACCTCACCTGTAGAGAAGAAGCCCTAATTGATAGGGAATCCAATGTTTTTGACACAAACATACCAGTCTCACCCATTTCCGTGTCCAAATAAATTTTTTTAGACAATGTTGGAAATCATATACCTTTCCTCGAATTGGCCCAAGCCTCCATTACCCCTTACAGCGTAGAAGTAGTTTTCCCTTTCCCTTAGTTCGTAATATGGTGTGAGGAGCAGTATTCGCAAGAAAAAAAGGTCATTTTGAATAAGGTAGGGTCAGAGGTTTTATGAAAAATAGATAGTCCATCACTTCGACACACCCTCAGTATACCAGAGTCTTCCTCCACAGTGTCAGATCACTTCAAGGAAGAGAAAATGATCACTGTCTATAGAGAATGATCCTCAGAAGTAAAAACCTTGTTTCTGTAAACTATTGTCAAACCTGAAAAACCATTCCGAAAGTCTGTCGTTACCTATCAATGTAAACATTATGATTATTGAGGTCCATTGGGATTTTTCCCTGCTTAGTCAAATTTTAGGGTTGGATAATGACAAGTTTGTAGTAGAAATCATGTTGTGTTTCATGTTATAGTCTAGTCAGTCGATTTGCATTAGTTTTGACAGGTTCATCGCTGATAATATGCATCAACAACTAGTAAATTTCAATTCAATGAGACACTTCAGATACTACACGCACTTGTTGAGAATGTTCCTGGAATCAAACAAGACTGAATTCCCTGAAAATGCATTCATATCGACTGAATGTAAAAGGATCACCATGCTTATTTTCATCAATAATATCATGTCCAAGGTGCACAGTCTTATCTTTGACACAGACCTGCCAAGGGTTCTAGAAGAAATGAAAATATTTTTACAAACAAATCCAGAGAGTAGGGTAAGATATTGGATGATTTTCATACAATCTATTGTGATTTAGGTATATGGATATCAAGAAGGAACTTACCTTTTACCATTATTTTTAACTCCCACAATATTTTCCTTAGATTTCATCAGACAAAGGATCATTTCAGAGACAAAGCATTTTCTGAAAGCGCACAAAGAATCTAACTTAAATTTTTCTTTCATCGTAGGACCCTTTGTGGTAAAGAATAGGTCATGTTTACCTCAGATCCAATAAAAACACGGTGAATTCGGGTTTACAAATTTACAAGGGAGGAAATATGATCCACATCAAATCATATCAAAGAGAATATTGATGAGAAGACAGGGCCCCTATGAGCATGAGCATGTTGAAGGATTTGATAAGTTGGCTAATCTGGAAACCTGTGCAGATATGGAGGCCACTTTGCAACATGATCAGACAAAACAAATAGATTCAACCCCTCAGCAGAACCCAACACATAAACCTTCCCCTAGGCTGGTTGTCAAAGCTCCAAAAATGAGTGTTTATAATAAAAGGAGAAGTTCAGAGGCACTGGGTTCCAGTAGTCAACAAAATATTCTCAAGAAAATGAAAATTACACCATCCTCTTAAGTGGTGGACCTAAAATAAGAAGAACCTAAAGATAAAACGACCATGGAGATGGTTGAAGGTGCAACCAAGAACGAAGAGGCTAGTACATGAAGCAAACCACAAATTGAAATCAACTCAAGGGTTTTCAACAGTAAGAAACATATATTTAGCAAGACACCATGGGTAGTCTATCAATCCAAAGAGGACTTAATGAACCAATATGTTGTGAAGGGAAGTATATCCAATAGTGAAATAAGAGACTTGTTTCCCGAAGTAGAGAAAATCTCCCAGCATAAGGCTTTCATGTTCTCAGTCAGGGATGTGGAAAGAAAGACGTTTAATATAGCAATAGCAGATGATGATAAAGTGTCTGAAATCAAGATGCATTATGAGAATATTGGTGCCCCAGACAGAGAAAAGTTTCATAGGAATGCTAGTGATATCCTATATTCAGAATACCTAAGTTTGAGTATGAAATTTTTAAGATTGAAAACACATGCAATCAAATTAGATGGGCAATTGAAAGAGGAAAAATAATCCAACAAAGCCTAGCAGACACAGGTCAAAAGATTGGAATCCAAAGGCCCTCAAGGGGTAAAGGCTTTTTTAGATGAGAAAGATAAGATGATCCAAAGCCTAAAGAAGAAGTTGAAGATGTATTCTATAGAACATCCACAGACAATAGAGCTAGCTACTCTAGAGAAGGAAAAGGAGACATTGAGACAAGAGGCACTAAATTACAAAGCTAAAGTGTTGTAGATAGAAAAAGAGAAAGAGAATTGGTCACAAGCACAAGTAGAAACATCATATATGTCTATCATTGTACCTACTAACACAAAGGCTGGATCAAGCACTGATGGGTTGGTTCAAGCTATGTCCCAAGTAAGTTTACAGACATGGAAAATCAAAAGCCTTAAGGAGGTCTTAGAAAAGTTGCAACAAGAGATGAAAATAAAAGATGAGAAGATGGATCAACTCCAAAGGGAGAATCAAGATTTGCAAGAGAGAGTAAACAAAATGAAAATGAGGTTAAAGGTAAAAACATTTTTACAAAGAGATAAACATGTGATTTGGGATGCTATTGCTACAGAGGCTGCTAAGTTCATGGTTTATCTGAATTTTATAAATGAGAAAGACAATGTGGCTACCACGACCCCCAGAATTTGAGATTTTGAATCAATTTAAAATAGTGAAGATTGGCCTGTCAACTATGTCCTATGCCACGTTCATTGACCTGGAGATTTTGATTAATGAGATGATGGATTACGATATTCCTTCTGACTCACAGTGGAAGGAAATC
>JZKD02S2333276.1:0-12195 GCA_000966675.3 Picea glauca
TTTCAGTGGGTCGTTTGGGTGACATTAACCGCGGCCGGTGGAGGGAAACCCAAACAATTCGTAGTCTGTCAGTTACCCTGAAAGATCGCAGGAACTTCGTTAAGAATTACCCGGTTCAATTTCATCCACCAAATAATTTCCCATCTTATTGTCTCTATCGATAAAATGGCTCTTCACATATACACAACACCACCACAACACTTTGTCAATTCTAAACTCCCTAGAAAACCCTTAAAAATTATACACATAAGGGCTACTAAAAAACTATATAACAAACCAAGTCATTCAAAATAAAAATATGCACCATTAAACTTGTTTTTTCTTTTTATTCCTTTTAAATTTGGAGTAATTATGACGAATTTTGTTCCAATTGGATTCATAGCAAAGAGGACATCATTACAACTTTAGACTTAATTAAACCTCTGTGTTAGATAAAATTATGTCACTGAAGTTGTAAAATTATGTTAAAACATGATCCACTTAATTTTAAAACACAACCTGTACTAACTCAAAATCAAAGTCCTTTCAAATTGTACGTTAACTTCACTATAACGTTATTCACTAAGATTATTGACTAAGAGAGTAATTAAAATAGATAAATGGATTTATTTTTTTAATAATATTAATAATAATAAATTGGTGTATGGGATATTTTGTTTGTGAAATAAAAAATTTCTCCAAAAACAATTAACTATTAAACTTTTCAATTTATAGTTATAACTTAATAAAATATATATTATTAATCATTAAAACATAATGACTACTAAACTTTTAAATTTAACGTAATAAAATACATATTATTAACCATTAAAAAATAAAAACATTTAAAAAAACAATTTAAATGTAACCACATGTATATGTATCATATACATGTATACATATATAGGTCGATTCACTTTACTCATTAACATATCAGTCAAGATTTTGAGAGAAGATAAAATGAGGATATTTTTAATGTGTTCTTCCGCTATGTAGCACCTTCTCGTGAAGGACATAGGGATAAATGAAGTATGTGGTTGTAGAGTTCTCTGATGTGTTCTTTCGGTTATGTGGTACCTTAACGTGAAGGAAATAGGGAAAATGAACTCTGTGGTTGTAGAGTTTTTATATTTTATATGTACATATGTTAAAGATGAGGATATTTTTAATGTGTTCTTACGCTACATGGGCACCTTCACGTGAAGGAGATTGGTTAAAATGAGCTGTGTGTGGTTGTAGAGTTTTTTGATATTTTATATGTGTAGCCCTGAATGAATGCCGAAGTTAATGATGAGGATATTTTTAAATGTGTTTTTCGGTTACGTGGGCACCTTCCCGTGAAGTAGTTACGGAAATAGTTTTCTTATATTTTATATGTAAACTATTAATGAATGGCGAAGTTCAAGATGGGGATATTTTTAATATGTTTTGCGATTACGTGGCCACCTTCACGTAAAGGACAAAGGTAGAAATGAATTTTGTGTGGTTGTAGAGATTTTTTATATTTGATATTTACAATTTTTAAGTCGTAGTTTAAGGTGAGAAATTGTTAGATCCGTATATTTGAATGATTATTTTTATCTAATTAGAGTGTTACATGAGTTTTGCTGAATCCATTTCTACATTTAGAAATGGATTTTAAACAACAAAATATAGTGATTTCATGCAGATTTATGTATGAAAAAACTCATTTAGCAAAACATTTAGACAACACCCAACTCTTAATGAATGACATCTGATTTGTAGGATGTTCATTCCAACTATAAGTGTTTAAAAGTACACTTGGAACACATTTTCAAGGGGATTTGATGAGTATGTTGTATAGTGATCTAGTTAAATATAGAAATTGTTTAGTTGAATATTGTAAGTAGATTTAGATCTCATTTATAAGGGAAATAAGGGAGTTAAGTTTTATATTAATGGTGATTTACATATTAATGGTGTTAAGTTTTATAATTTATATAGATTTAATATGCGAGTTTTGATAAACTTCTTATGTCCCTTTCAAAACTTCAAACACAATCTTGATCCAAAAGTTTCTCTACCATTATGACTAAATGTGGAAAAATAATTCACACAAGTGATGATATGTTGAGGTTTTAATAAATATATTGCAATGACTTGACCCCTATTATTTACAGATCTTAGGCACTAAAAATATGAAATTTAAATCAATGATATGCTTGATACATCATCAATAAATGTATTATTTTAGTTATTTAGATATTATTTTTTTAGTTATTTAAATATTATGTTTCCACTCACATATTTATTTCATAAATGTATTTAGATCAACAATAATGTAATCCAACATAATCTTTTACATCTAAATTTTCCTTAAAAGAGACGGTTTATATGATAATCACTATTATTACGAGGGAACAGATAGGTATGATTGCAGAAATCAACTCAATTCCAACATATGCTATATAAACTAATGTGCAAGATAAGAAAGAGGCCTACCTCAATCCAACGTTCGATGATGTTCCACCGTCGAGCACTTAGACCCAAAGATTTACACCTGCAATAAGTTCTTAACAGACGAACAAAGAAAGTATATAGTGATGATATAAAGGGGTTAACACATCAGATAGCATAATCCATTAATAAACATTACAAACATGCCCATGGATGATAATCATATATTTGCAATATACCAATACGATGGGAAATGAGTATTTCTATTAATAATTAATCGTAGAAGTGAATATATTACAGATTTTCGTGTCAGCACGGTTTGAAAACAAGAAACCAAGTTCCTTCCAACTGGTCCTCCACCACTTCAATCCTCCACCAAAGGCAAGCTCATAGGAGAGAGACAATGAGGTTCTCTCATAAATAGGGAAAGAGATTGGGGGCTGAACACTATGTTCAGACTTCAGGGACAACGGGATGCACACTCAATATGAAGTAATTTCTCCAGAGTAACTTTTCTCTCAAAGTTGAATGCTTTCTCCTTTTTTCCATAGCTCATAATTGTGCTTTTATAGCCTTCAGAATGCAACCGAAGGGTCGAGTCAGAACGTTTCTAGTATATGGAAGGCCAAGGATTATAGATCTCCTGTCGTGACATGGAAACCCAACTTCATTTTGTATTTTCTGGCACAAATCACGATATACACGAGTTGGAGTGGAGCAGTGAGCATATACGCATCTTGTATAGCAGATAGGGAGCGTATATGTGGAAAAATGTATATTTTTGGCTCTGGATCATCAAAAAGGGATGGGAAAAGGCCCTCTGTGCAAGATAGCAATGGTAAGGCAAATATTGCTATAACAACTATCTAGCTTGACCTATGAACTTGTTTAAAAATCATTCAATTTTCAAGGCTTCCTTAGTAGTCCTCTCTCACAATCATATTTTTGTTTTGGATATAAATATGATGTTTTGTGTTGTATAAATGATGTAATAACAAGAATTTGTTGACATGATTGTGTATTATGTATCCAAAGTGTTCCTCATACTTTAATAGGATAATGTGATTCTTGGTCTTTCTTTCATCATTTTAGTCTTTTTTTAATTGTATAAAATAAGGGTAACTTTTCATTTTTTTTATCTTCATAGAAAATTCTATATGAAAAAAAATTCTTCCAACCCATAGTTATTTAAAGAATTCCTCTAACCTATGGCTTATGTTTGTATCATAGAATTTTTTTTTCCACTAATTGGAGTTAATTAGGAAGGTGTTGATGGTTATTTTCTCAAATATAAATATACCATGTTATAGATATATTAATGTAAATTGGTCACTAGGGAAACTTTTAATGTTTCATACTTATTTTAAAACATTGATCTAATCTTATTAATCTTAAAATGTTGATTAAACATGTTTGGTTATATTTTTATCAAAATATTTGCATATATAAAGATTTTATTTAGTTTCTAGAAAAAAAAATTAACAAATTTTTAAGTAAAAATAATTATATCCTATAAAATTTGGATGAATGGTTTTTGGAAAAAATGGAAAATAAACTAAATAGCTAAATTTAATTTCTAAAAATTTATATATTAATCCATTGTATTGATATCCATATTTATTATTTATGTGGAAATCATAACATGAGAATTTGTAAATATGAGAATTTGTAAATATTTAGTATGAAGATAAAGAACCATAATCACATGGTGTGTATCTCTTAGTTGTTAGAATAGATTGTCATGGATCATTGACTTACTCATCCATGTAGTTGTGATCCACATTTTCAATTGTTTTAATCGTTATCAATTGTCTTGATGTGGATAAGGACTAAATGATAATGAGATAAGGTGAATTCTATATTTAGTATGAAGATAGAAAACCAGAATCACTTGATGTGTATCTCTTCGTTGTTAGAATAGATTATTATGGATCATTGACTTACTCGTCCATGTAGTTGGTGATCCACATTTTCAATTGGTTTAATCCTTATCAATTGTATTGATGTGGATAAGGACTAAATGATAATGAGATAAAGTGAATTCATGCATGAAATAAGAAATGCATAAAAGTTAAATGAATGAATTATTTAACAAAAATATTTAAAAATTTTATTTACTTATATTCATACACTTACAAAAATTATTAATATTCTCCATTGACTTGATGAAAGGAATTATCTGATCACCTAATAAAAATATTTAAAATACTAATATATAAATATATCAATACACTTAAAAAAAAATGAAATTGACATTCTTTATCCACTTTTTATTTATTTCTGTGACATCCTTTTTTATTTTTTTATTACTTATTAATCCAATTTTCCATTTATTTCTCACATATAGTCCATATTAAATGTTGATTGATAAGGATTAATGATGATTACGTAAAAGTTAGATATAAATTTAACTTAATAAATAGTGTTTAAAATACTAATTCAAAACTATAGTAATTTTTGAATACAATTGTTTTTCTTCTTCTTCTGGAATATATTAAACTTGATAAATCTAAAATAAATAATATTTCATAAAAATTTAGTAGCTTTATAAAAGTATTATTAATAAATTAAAAATTGTGTATTTTAGTACTTCAATTATTTATTATTACTTCAATATCTTTAAAAATTATTCAAAATTATAGTATTTTTAATATTTTTAAAATAATAAATAAATTTCTTTAAAAATTATTAAGATTATATTATTTTAAATATTTTTTAAAATAATAAATGAATAGTGATTATTAATGTGCACAAAGTAGTATAGTATAGTTGTAAAATTGATCATAATAATAAGAAATAAAAAATTATATACCACACCATAATTCATTTTATAATATTTTAGTACTTTTAAAATAATAAATGAATAATGATTATTTTTTTTAACGAAAACGATTATAGTTTATATCAGGGGGTGGCAAAGCCACGGATTCAGTTACAAAATGGCCTCGAGTTTCTTCGGGCCTACAGATCGAAATACAAAATGTCCTCGAATTTCTTCGGGCCTTTCTTTCTGAACCAATCTACTTCTAAAACTGTAGATTTGTGAGCTGACCTAGATCTTGTACTTATTCTAAATTTAATTGCCGAATATTCAATCATTGTTTCAGCATAAGTCTCAACACTGTTTCAGCATATGACTCCGCGCTGTTTCGGTAGTTGTTACAACGGTGTTTCAGCATCAGCATCTGTTCCAGCACTGTGTTTCAGCATATGTAACAACACTGTGTTTCAGCTGTTACAACACTGTGTTTCAACAAAAGTTCCAGCTCTGTTTCAACACTGTGTTTCAGCATCTGTATTCCAGCATCTGTGTTCCATCATCCGTGTTCCAGAGTCGGTGTTCCAGCTATAAATTGACGGCCTAAAAATTGACTAAAAAATCTCTTGGTTATTTTTTCTTTCCGGATCGAGTTCTGGTCGTCATTGGTTGTATTTCTGGTGGTGTCTTTTTCCTCTTCTCCACTGTTGTCCGTCCTTCTTTGGCAGGTAGAGATGTTGTTGTTGATTCAATTATCCCCTTATTTTTCTGGTCCGGGGGACTTGCTTTCTTTGGGGATATCAATGTTGCTTCATCTATTTCGTCTTTATCAGCCTCGTCTGCCCAACTTGAAGGAGGTGGGGGGCTGAAGAGTACCTTGCTTTCTATTCTTGTATCAGGAGTGTCTGAAGCCTTAATACTTTCTATTCCCGGATCAAGAGAAGTTGAAGTTTTACTCTTCGATTGAGGGACATTCTTGGAATGATTCGGAGGTGTTTCCTGAGTAGGCGTGCCTTTGGAATCAAGGCTCAGAGGGTCTGATTCTGGAGAATATTTTCAGATGTTTGTAATAATTAATTGATGATCTTCATTGGAGCCTTCCCACCATGTTGATTTGCGTTGTTGCTTTCCCGCTTTCCTGTTCCCCTTTATGCATTGAGCTTCTATGTGCCCTGTTTCGAAACAAGCCCTGCAACGCAATGAGATTCTTTCATAGTCTAGCTTTTGGGTCCAGGTGTAGTTTTTGCAACCCAAAAAATTCTGCTGGAAACCCTTTGCTAAAATCCATTTCCACACAGATTCTGGCATATGAAGTGGTGCTATGAATTCTAGTTTCTTTGCTTGCAAAATAAAACTTTCCTAATGTTGATCCAATATCTCGAAGAGAAGTTTCGCCCCAAAAATGCAAGGGAAGATTCGAGAGTCTGACCCAAACTGGAGCAGAAGAAAGAACAACAGTCATAGGATTAAAGCAAGGAGTCCAAACCATCATGCACAAACCTGAGTTTCCCCAAAACCAAGGGCAAGAGGCTAGGATCAAATCCCGGTCTACTGCCAGATCAAACTCTGCAATGAAGAAACCCTTCGAGCAGGGGTGAATGAACAGATCTTCCTTGATGAGAGGCTTCCAGTGGGCTGAGATCCAACCATTGAGATCCACAAGCCGCGGCCAAAATCCATTGAACCGGTAGATTAAAGCATTTTCCTGGAAGTAATCTTCCTCGTCTTCAGCTTCCTGACCCATGAGCAGAGAGATCATTGAAGCTTCTTTAACCAAGCACGAGGCAGAAGAGAAGGACTAAACTGAAGTTTGTGCTTTAACAACATCACTGTAGGATGTTGGAGCGCTGCCCGAGGGGTCGGGGCCGAGAGGAGCCGCGCATGCATGAGCTGTTGCTAAACCGAGTTGGGCGGAGCCATTGCAACCTGGGCTACTGAGTGAGGGAACCGCCATTGCAAAGAGGCCTGCGACCTTTGAAGGAAGAGCAGCTGCGGCCAAGAGGCCGAGCTGCAGAAAGGAGGCGGCTAGGGTTTAACCCTAGCCGTGGAAACGTCGTGAGCCGGAGCGTCCATCAAATTCTATAATGAATAATGATTATTAATGTGGTTGCAAAAGTTCTATTATTCTAAGATTTTAATATTTATAAAAGTTTTTTTTTAAATTGAAATATAAAATAAATATGTAATGTTAAGCAGTAAACAAATTATTTTTTCTTTCATTATAAGTATATAAGTATATGGACATATATCCATCTTAACTAGGAATCTATAAGTGTTGAGAGGGATCAAATTTCTAGAGGTGCAAATCTTTAACCTTTCCTCAAGTTTTATACTTTAAAAAATGTTTTCATTTTGAAATATTTAATCCTTCTAGATGATTGATAGACTGAGGACTAAGATAAATCTATGTTGATTTAATACATTAATATCAACGTTTTGAAAAATAATAATATTAGATATTATTTTATGGATTAATACTCAACTCACCAATAATTCTCATGAATACTCATAGACTCTTAAAACAATAAATATGACTCTTAAAACAATAAATATGACTAATATTAATATTATAAAATATATTAATCTATATTATAATATCAATAATTTTTTACTAAGAAAAATCCAAACATTATATATTTTTTAATATATTAAAATATAAATATTTTATTATTTAATATTTTAATGTGGTTATATTTATAATAACATCTCCTTATATTGGGTGGGGGGGGGCTTTAATAGAAAATATTAGGGTCTCCCTAATTATAATTGGTTTTGAAATTATTACTAATCATTTTCTGAATTTTTGATATATAAAATTGTATTTTCATTATAACGTTAGAATCCCATTTTTTGGGACAATATAACTCACTTACAAGAAACACTCAAACCAGTACTTTTACAGATCAAACTACTCTCAAGAGATAGACCATATAAATTTATCATGTTTTTGTTTCACGCTTATATTATTGCATTTAGGTCAAACTAGTCTGAATAGATAGACCACATAGATTTATCATGCTTTTGTTTCACGCATATATTATTATTGCATTTAGGTCAGAGTAGGTCACTTTGTGATTCTTGACAATTCTGAAATTTTTTTGCGCCAAAGGCCATGACGCCATCCATTCAAATGGTTGAATTGAACAGGAGGCCATTAACCATCGCGTTAGAAGGAAACAATGCATGAGGCATTGAACACTACCTTTTTCATAATGATGCCTAGGAGAAAAAAACGGCCACTGCGGTCAGGTCTGGAATTTCAAATTTACCCAGTTTGTCAAGACAAAAATTGATGACGGTTAAATTATTTTCATGCCTGTCACTTCACGTTTTACTCAAAATCATAAATGTCAAAATATACCCTACCATACACCCATCATCCAGTCACTATGTTTCAGTCCTGAATCCCGATTATCGTTGTCAGAATAATAATGTATCACTATAATATTTATGCCGAATCCCGATTATCGCTCTCAGAATAATAATGTATCACTATAATATTTATGCCTTGATAGTAGATACCATCCCAGGCGTATCCATACCGTAACAACCATAAATTACGCTTGTATCAATTTCATCAAAGTTGGTTTCATACAAAGCCTGCAAGAACCAGCCAGCCAGCCCAGAGATAGCCCCTAGTTGACCAGTAACAATGTATCGCCGATTCGCCATGATCACCAATGTCTATCCGTTGTTACTTCAGTACCAGCATCCCCGTTCCTATCCCTTGTTATAACCTTGTCCGAGCCGGTCCATCCAAAAGCTCACATAATAGGATAATAATTGTTCATAGCTGCAAGAGCATAAGTATAACTAGGTGGTTAACCCAGCTTCCAGCCTTCCACCGTGGTAAGTGATTATCATCAATCGCATGCACTGTCTACATGAGCAGGAACATTTGTTGGGGTGCCATTATTAGGGTTTATAATATTTTTTTATGACATGCTTTATGGCCATCTACTTCATGATCTTTAATTAGGCTATCCACCATCTAAAATATGGTGGTAAACAAATAAGTAATCTGAATAAACAATTATAGTACTTTCTATAGCGATCGGACAAAAACAGAATTGGCAGAACTAGTAATTTTGAAGTATCCCACACGCTGTGAAAGAGTCAATGGAATGTTGGAGCCTGAAGGGAATGTTAGAAAAAAACGACGACAAAAAGGGAAAATGCCGAACGGATTTAGATCTCAGGTTTAGAAAAAATTATCCTCATCCTTGCAGTATAAAATTCATGCTTGTGTAATTAAAAAGGAAAACGCAGTACCTATTTAGATGTCCGGATTAGAAAGATTTATGCTCTTATCCAATCCTTACACTATAAAATCCATGCTTGTGCAATTACTGCAAAAAGAATTTATTGTGTTGTCTGTACACTTTCTCAAAGTTAATTCAACGAAGTTGAAAGTTTGAGTCTGGGCTTTTCAGAAACAGTTCTCATGGCTTTCAACTGCAAAAAAATTATGAATTATTGCCATGTTGTTTATACCATTATGTGCATTGTAGTTTTGCTGCAATCAAATTTGATAGGTGATCTTAAATCACAACTAAATTCGATACTGATATATTAGATGCTCGAAATATATTTCCAGTTTTTAAATCACAACAATTGTTGTTTGCTTTTGTAGATGCTCAGTCGATTGGAGTTTGCTACGGCAGAATTGGTGATAATTTGCCTTCGCCAAAAGACGTGGTAGGCATGTACACACAATACGGCATTGGAAAATTGAGGATGTTTGACGCGGATTCCACCGTTCTCGGGGCATTTGAGAACTCGGGCGTGGAAGTAACGGTGGGAGTCAACAACGGGGATGTGTAGACGCTCGCCAGCAGTCAAGACGCCGCAAGCCAATGGTTCAACACCAACATTCAGCCTTCCACGCCGTGACCCCTACTACCTAGCAGGCTAGCCCTACTACCTAGCTCGTATACCCACTAGAGTTTTTGACGGACATTGAAGGTAGTCACATGTCAAACTGACAGGTAGATAATTCTCATGCCAGTCAGTGATGATGTGCAAATTTTATTAGCCAGTGTCAAATACGTCTAAAAAAAGAAAAAACGTCTTTTGGGACTTCAAATTCCAAGCCTGAAGTATGAGGTTCTTCGATGAACCACTACCTGACATTGCTGACAAGACCCATAAAAGGTCGAAATTGTACGCAACCAATGGACTCCGTTCAGAAGCCGGCAATGCAACTTTTAATTACAAAAGCTGTAGTATGATGCATTTAATGGAGGAACAAAATTAATTGGCTTTGGTTAAATGTGTTTTTGTCGAAATCTCGGGATGTAAATTTGGATAAAATGGCTGTTTTATATTGTTTAAATTGTATTTTTCAATGTATAAATGGATTAAGCCTGTTGAAAAATTCTTAAGGTCTTTTGATTATACAAATTTAACCACTCAAATCCGTAAATCCAACCATTTATCATCATATTTCTGCAAAATCAAAAAAAAAAATTAAAAAAAAAAAGCCAAACTTAGAACGTTTAAAAATTTTACCTTAACTCCATACGCTACGCGAGCAGCTGGCGGCTGCCATGTGGCCACAACTATTTCAAAATATGACCCACACCATTTGAATAATTAATAGCGTTCTTATCTAACTACACCTAGTCTCGCTGATACCAGAGATGTCAGAGTGCCTCCCGCCACACAATTATGTCTCGTGTTTCATGCACTTGGGTGGAGGATTTTAATTTAAAGTGTGTGGAGAAGATAAGCGCTCTCTGAATTATGGGCTATGTGTAGCCCTTACTCATCAGGTCGCACAATTAATTGTTAAAAAGTTCTCAGTTGTTTGGCTCCGGCTTCGGCTTCGACTTTCCAATATACTTAGGTTTCATAGCAGCAATTGGATCAGTACCCTTGCACCTGGTGGAAGCCCAGACCTTCACACCCTTACAATTTGATATATAATAGCTTCCTAAGGAAGAAAGCAATCCGTTCCTGGCCTCCAAAAATGTTGAAGTTCGAATCCCATGGATTGGTAGAGGCTGTCGAGCGGTTATTAGTTCTCTCACACGGCTTTGGGGGCGACCAGTCGATGTGGAAACATATTCTGCCATACCTGGTGCCTGATTTCAAGATCATCGTATTTGATATGATATTCTCTGGCAGCGTCGATCCCAAGCATTTCGACTTTGATCGATATACAGATACACTCTCTGCTTATGCAGACGACCTTCTCTCCATTTTAGATAAGCTTCAAGCTGACAAGTGCGTGTACGTAGGTCATTCAGTTTCCGCTATGGTGGGTTGTCTTGCCTCCATCAAAAGACCAGAATTGTTTGAAAGGTTAATCTTATTATGTGCTTCCCCAAGGTAACAGAACCTAAGAACTTAATTATAGTCATTTCAGCTTCTAAATACCATAAAGTTTCCTATTCTTTCTATATTCTTGTCACTACACGTCGTTGCTTTTTCCAGGTACTTGAACGATGAATCCTATGAGGGAGGATTCGAACGTGGAGACATCGATGGAATTTTCAGCGCAATGAAATCCAACTATTCAGCATGGGTTTCCAGCTTCGTTCCTCTGCTAATTGGCGTGGATGAGCCCTCTCTGGTGAAGGAATTTGGTAGAAAAATGATGAATATGAAGCCTGAAATCGCATTAGTGGTTGCCACAAGCATCTTCGAGAGTGATGTGAGAAGCATATTACGCGATGTGAAAATCCCATGTAGCATCATCCAGACTAGGGAGGACATGGCCGTTCCATTGGCCGTTCCATATTACATGCAATGCAACCTTGGATTGGGGAAGACGAATTCAGTGCACATACTCGATACAGATGGCCATCTGCCACAGCTAACTTCACCTCATATGTTAGCAAAGCTGTTTGCCCAGATTCTGGCAAAGTCTTGAATACGAAGATCATATTACTGAGAGAGATGTATATTCCTGTGTGTTTTTCTTTGTATATTACATTATTCTTCTCGACGTATGATCAGAAGTATTTAGTAGCGGATAATTATTAAACGCCCAGTGATAGATTTATAAATGTTGTATATACTACGATACGGTATAT
>JZKD02S2333276.1:19326-32035 GCA_000966675.3 Picea glauca
ATTGTTATGCCATCTGGGCCATATCTGTGTTCCTTCAAGTGACCATGCAAAGATGATTTTGGAGGCTCACTACAGTCATATGACATGACATTTTTGCGTGGTTAAAATTGTGGTCATTCAACATAAACATTTTTATTAGCCAAAACTTCGATAGGACGTCAGCAAGTATATCATATCTTACATTGTCTGCGTGATTTCCAAGCCATCTATGAAGAAGCAAGGATTATACACCCCTCTTCCTACTCTTTAGAGGCCTTGGGAATCCATCTCGATGGATTACATGTCTAGCCTTCAATCCACCAAGAAAGGAAATGGTTGTGTATTTGTGGTAGTTGACTGGTTTTCGAAGATGGCCATTCTCACAGCCTGCAAGAAGAGCATCACAATGGTCAATGCTGCCAAGATATTCTTTGAACGAATGTTTTGGATACCATAGACCATCATCTTCGATCTGGACAATAGGTTCCTCAACACATTTTGGTCAATTTTCTGGTCATTATTGGACACCAATCTCACTGAATCCATTGCTTTACACCCTCAAACTGATGTCCAAACATAGGTCATCAATCAGATGATTGTGCACATCCTCTGCATGTATAACTCTAAGCATCTGCGTACATGAGATGAGAGTCTTCCCTATGTTCAACATAGTTACAATATGGCTCTCCATATCTACACTGGCCATAGCCCCTTTTAGGTGGGGATGGGATTCCAACCCTTGGGTCCCATTGATGTTGCACTACCTCTTGCAACAACACAGACATATTTTTCCCATTTTTAGTCTCAGGCCAAAAAATCCACCATATTCATTGAGTGGATTCAACACATATGCCAACAGGTCCATGAGATTTTGCATAAAACCAATCCTAATTACAAGCAACGCCATGATCAACATTAGGTACCACACAAATTTCAGGTGGGAGACAAGGTCTGGTTGCATTTGTAGAAAAAATGCCTTACAGAGCCCCATCAAAATATCTGTCCACTTCACTATGAGCCTTACACTATCACCAAGGCTATAGGTGACAATTATTTTTAGCTCAACACTCCCCCCTTCCTTGGCTTGCACCGAGTGTTCAATGTGGACCTCCTTCAACCATGTTTTCCACCATTATTGGACACCTCTGAGATTGCAAAACACTTGACACCAACAGAGATCAACCCTGACTGCATGGAAAAAGAATCCACGAATCAAATAGTTGACACACACTTCAAGGGCACTCGTCAGTAGAGGATTGAGATTTATCAGGTTCTCAAGGAAGGGCAACTCCTGCACCAAGGCAAGTGACTCACCTGAATCCAAATTCAGAAAAAATTTCCTAACATGATGGGGGAACTCAACATAATGGAGACCAATGCTTCCTAAGGGGGGAGGACTGATCCATGTGGATATCGGTGGCCACCCACCTATTCCAACCGACTCCCATTGACATTTTTAGTTCAACACATTCTTCTATAATTGTTTGTAATTGTGGGTTCTACACTTTCGGGGTTGTATGAATCCATACACAACTTCCATGTGTATATTGGTGGCCTCCCACCTAATTCAACTGGCTTAGTTTGGAATTTTTCATGTCAGTACATCTGTTTGTACTTCCAGGGCCGTTTTGGGGTCCTAAAAAATGTTTTTTTGGCTTGCCATAGTTAAATTATAGACAAAGTCAGAGTTTGAAGACATAATGTGTAGTTCTTGAAAAGAACTTTCCAATGGGCTATCACGTTCCTAAAATGGAGGTCATATGCAAAATTTACAACCTTGAGAAGTTGAGGTACAAACTTACCCATCAGGGCCCAGATAATTTTTGTGTTTCATCTCCTAGGTTTAGGTTTTTGGATGTCTATGGTTTGGAATTCATGAGTAATGTTAAAAAGGCCTATGGAGCCTCATTGTAATCATTTTTCTCAGACAGATGCACGTAGCACCCACATCTCTTCTCAGAGACAACTACCACCATTCGAGCAAGTTGTTTTCAGTTCTGTAATTTTACAGTTTCAACCTATTTTATTTATTCAATAGAAGTTATTATTCACTAGATATCTATTGTTGTTCTTCGTATCTATGTGTTATTGTATTGATTCTATTATTCATTTCATTCCGCTCATAAATCTGGATCACTTAGTTAGATTTTCCTATCAGGATCGTGATTCTTGTTTAAGGACATATAAGGATTTGATGAGCTTGCATACCTTATGTTATTGTCCCTTCACAATAAAACCTTATGGCTAAGACATGAAGTCATTATCTTTCAAGTTTCCAATCAATAAAGCAATATTCAAATCCATTTGATGAACTTTCCATCCATTATGTGTTGCCAAGGAAAATAGAGTACAAATGGTAGCCCATTTTGTTGTGGGGGAACAAGTATCCTCACAATCAATACCTTATTTTGTGCAAATCATTTTTCCATGATGTTGGCACCCAATGTTTTGGGTAAATATTGCACGTGCACATAAACAAAGTTGTGTGTTCNTCAATGTGGACCTCCTTCGACCATGTTTTCCACCATTATTGGACACCTCTGAGATTGCAAAACACTTGACACCAACAGAGATCAACCCTGACTGCATGGAAAAAGAATCCACGAAACAAATAGTTGACACACACTTCAAGGGCACTCGTCAGTAGAGGATTGAGATTTATCGGGTTGTCAAGGAAGGGCAACTCCTGCACCAAGGCAAGTGACTCACCTGGATCCAAATTCAGAAAAAATTTCCTAACATGATGGGTGAACTCAACATAATGGAGACCAATGCTTCCTAAGGGGGGAGGACTGATCCATGTGGATATTGGTGGCCACCCACCTATTCCAACCGGCTCCCATTGACATTTTTAGTTCAACACATTCTTCTATAATTGTTTGTAATTGTGGGTTCTACACCTTCGAGGTTGTATGAATCCATACACAACTTCCATGTGGATATTGGTGGCCTCCCACCTAATTCAACTGGCTTAGTTTGGAATTTTTCATGTCAGTACATATGTTTGTACTTCCAGGGCCGTTTTGGGGTCCTAAAAAATGTTTTTTTGGCTTGCCACAGTTAAATTATAGACAAAGTCAGAGTTTGAAGACATAATGTGTAGTTCTTGAAAAGAAATTTCCAATGGGCTATCACATTCCTAAAATGGAGGTCATATGCAAAATTTACGACCTTGAGAAGTTGAGGTACAAACTTACCCATCAGGGCCCAGATAATTTTTGTGTTTCATCTCCTAGGGTTAGGTTTTTGGATGTCTATGGTTTGGAATTCATGAGTAATGTTAAAAAGGCCTATGGAGCCTCATTGTAATCATTTTTTTCAGACAGATGCACGTAGCACCCACATCTCTTCTCAGAGACAACTACCACCATTTGAGCAAGTTGTTTTCAGTTCTGTAATTTTACAGTTTCAACCTATTTTATTTATTCAATAGAAGTTATTATTCACTAGATATCTATTGTTGTTCTTCGTATCTATGTATTATTGTATTGAGTCTATTATTCATTTCATTCCGCTCATAAATCTGGATCACTTAGTTAGATTTTCCTATCAGGATCGTGATTCTTGTTTAAGGACATATAAGGATTTGATGAGCTTGCATACCTTATGTTATTGTCCCTTCACAATAAAACCTTATGGCTAAGACATGAAGTCATTATCTTTCAAGTTTCCAATCAATAAAGCAATATTCAAATCCATTTGATGAACTTTCCATCCATTATGTGTTGCCAAGGAAAATAGAGTACAAATGGTAGCCCATTTTGTTGTGGGGGAACAAGTATCCTCACAATCAATACCTTATTTTGTGCAAATCATTTTTCCATGATGTTGGCACCCAATGTTTTGGGTAAATATTGCACGTGCACATAAACAAAGTTGTGTGTTCATATTCAAGTTTTGCATGTTCTCAAGAATTTGTGCGAGGGGTGATAGGAGGCACATGTGTCAGCTCAAGTTTTTAATTGCACCCCAGTTAAAGTTCTATCAAATGTGTGTTGGTCTGAGCTTTTTGACATGTGCCATAAATCAAGAAGACACTACATGCATGTGGGAATAAAAAAATAATCTTCAATAAATCTCCCCGAATTATTACTACAATCGACACGAGGGAACGTGGAGTAAAAGGAAGATGAGATGGAAAGGTAGTTGAGATTGCCATGATTCCAAAGAGGCTACATGGAATGAATGTAGGTGATAGAAGAGTGCAAGAATGGCTCCTGGATGGAATTTTTGATTCTAATGGATTCCAAGTAGATTCCAATGAATTGTCTGAATGCCGTCCTAGATGGAATTTTTGACCAATTATTCCTTCATCATCATCGACATAAGACCAGATGGTATTTGTGATTCTCATAAAATCTCAAGTGAGACCTTCTTCATTCTTTGGCTGAGGATTGATATTTCAATTCCTTTAGGTTTTTTTTGGTCAAACTCTGGATGAACCCTGGGTTTTCAACCCCCAACGTTAAGAAAGGCACATGCAAGTGCGATTGAGCCAAAAAATGGTTCTGTTGCTGGGACCTGAAAGTCTTGTATTTAATATTGAAGGAACCGAACGAGGTGGTATCCATATCAACAAGAAACTCAATATTGGTTGATTGTGATGGAATATGAGTTTGCTCGAAGAGAAAATCAAGTTCTTAATGTCAATGTGAAANGGAACAAGTATCCTCACAATCAATACCTTATTTTGTGCAAATCATTTTTCCATGATGTTGGCACCCAATGTTTTGGGTAAATATTGCACGTGCACATAAACAAAGTTGTGTGTTCCTATTCAAGTTTTGCATGTTCTCAAGAATTTGTGCGAGGGGTGATAGGAGGCACATGCGTCAGCTCAAGTTTTTAATTGCACCCCAGTTAAAGTTCTATCAAATGTGTGTTGGTCTGAGCTTTTTGACGTGTGCCATAAATCAAGAAGACACTACATGCATGTGGGAATAAAAAAATAATCTTCAATAAATCTCCTCGAATTATTACTACAATCGACACGAGGGAACGTGGAGTAAAAGGAAGATGAGATGGAAAGGTAGTTGAGATTGCCATGATTCCAAAGAGGCTACATGGAATGCATGTAGGTGATAGAAGAGTGCAGGAATGGCTCTTGGATGGAATTTTTGATTCTAATGGATTCCAAGTAGATTCCAATGAATTGTCTGAATGCCGTCCTAGATGGAATTTTTGACCAATTATTCCTTCATCATCATCGACATAAGACCGGATGGTATTTGTGATTCTCATGGAATCTCATGTGAGACCTTCTTCATTCTTTGGCTGAGGATTGATATTTCAATTCCTTTAGGTTTTTTTTGGTCAAACTCTGGATGAACCCTGGGTTTTCAACCCCCAACGTTAAGAAAGGCACATGCAAGTGCGATCGAGCCAAAAAATGGTTCTGTTTTTGGGACCTGAAATTCTTGTATTTAATGTTGAAGGAACCGAACGAGGTGGTATCCATATCAACAAGAAACTCAAGATTGGTTGATTGTGATGGAATATGAGTTTGCTCGAAGAGAAAATCAAGTTCTTAATGTCAATGTGAAACTATGGAAGGATAGGTATCTCTACACTAATATGCATTAAATTTTGTTTTTTTAATTTCCATGTCTTTTGTATGAGTGCTTGAAGAGGAAGACTTCTACTAATACTTCTTTGAGGCCATTAGAACCATTATTTTGGGATMAARCCACGATTCATAAGMTAAAAACATTATATAACAAGTGGACTTGAGCCATTAACTTCTAGTTTTCTCATGTAAAAKAGGGGTATATAATTGAATTTGATATGGAGTACATTGATTATTTTAGTGAAGATGAAAGGAAGCTCTCAGAAGGCCCTAGGAAAAGGTTGTTGGAAGAAATCCCACTATGGATACAAATTTTATTCGTGGAAAAGGGGCTAATGCACATGGAACCCGACAGGATGGCTGAGTAGACTCCCCTAGTGTTGGGGGGGGGAAGACAAGGGAAAATTGAGAGAGGAGAATGATCCAAAAATTATTAGATACATCAAATTAATATTTAAACACACATCGACATCTAACCTTATCCATAATTTATGATTGTCTTGATTATTTTCAAAACACATGTGAATCCCTTTTCTTATCTAAAAATTCATTAAACTGATGATTAAACTTGCGGAAATATGAGAGATAACATAGAATAAAATAAAATAAATAAGAAAATAAGAGTTGATAACATAGTTCACCCATCTTGGGCTACGTCTACGAGTCCACTTCTAAATAGTGATACCACTCTATATTGCTCAAATGCCAAAATTACAATGACTGGCTTACAATTTGAAGACACTCTTCAATTCCCAGAAAAACAAAGGTTACCATTGAATTCCTCTCTAAATCCTAATAAAAATTAGTACAAACTCAATTGTGTTATGAATAACACGCCAAATGAGACTGTGGCTCTCATACAAGGAAAACTGGACTAAGATTTTTGTACACGGTACTTTAGCACAAAACTGGCATCATGATCATACTCCTCTAGAAACTGACAAAAATGAGTATAAACACACTATAGTTTTTCTCAAAGAGTTTTAAGGCACACAAAATGATGCACTACCAAAGACTTAGTACCTCTTGGAATGAACTTCGATGCAACCCAGTGCTCCAACCTGGAACACATTCCAATGTCGTTCATACGGTGGTCAAATTTTAGGTTTAAATAGGGTAGGTCAAAGGGTCAATCCCCCACCCAACCCCCTACATACTCGCAACAAATTAAATGGAATAGATGTGGTGGTTTCAAATAATGAGTCCCCATGGTGCATTGGTCAACACATTACTTGTAAGTTGTTGAATATGCTAGCCAAAGGTCTTGGGTTCAAACCCCATGGGATCCATTTTAGGAATATAGTTACAACTATGAATTTAAATACATTGAAGTCCAATGGAATATTCGACGGGTTTGTTGGTGCAATTAATTAAGTTTTTTGGTCTAGTTATCAAAGGTCACATGTTTGGTTCCCAACCTAACCCAACCAATTTTGATACTCTTTATCCAATATTGGCTAATTGAAGGATTCCATCTGGCCTCCTATGATTGGTCCACCTATTGCACAGTCAACTCCATGTCATCCTACCACCTGTCACCTGCCACATGAATGTACAACCTATCACCTTCCACATCATTGTACGACATGTCCCTTGCCATGTCATTGTACATACTGCCACGTGTCTCCCTTTTAGTGGTTCCACATGGACCATATGGATTCTATGTCATCATACATATGACACACGGAAAATTTTTATTGGTCCAACTCGGTGCCAAAAATTCCAAAACTGAGTGACACATGTCAGCCTCTAGTGCTACCATGCCAGCTTGTTGATTCCATCATGACATCACCCTGTTCCCTGTCATATATATAGATGGTCCGCGTTTCAATATGTGGTCTTTCCACGTGGCACCCCCTTTTTTTTCTTCCACCTTTATTTTACCAAAACTTTGAAAATCCATAACTTTCTCATACAATGCTTGTTTGAGGCGATTCACATTTCGTTGGAAATATCTTGTCAGGATCTACTTAATGGATTAATTTTCCTTAGCGTTTGATACGATAAAATTTTTAGCATTCTGGATCTTCTTGGATCAAAGATGGATCCATAAGTTTTTAAAATGAGATGAGGAATAGGATGGACCCAGAAGAGTAGAGGCACATGTGAGAGAGAGAGAGAGAGAGAGAGTTGAAAGGTATGCAAGAAGAGTTGAGTCAAGAAGCATATAACAACATAGAAGTGGAAGGAAGATAGAAAGGGGTGTGCGATGAGGGGTTAGGTCTAGAATGAAGAGGAAGGAGACCACACTAGGAGGAAGTGTGAAAGAGTGTGTTGTGCCAGAGAGGATCACAAATGAGGATAGGAATTTGAAGAGTCGTGATATTGAGTGTAGGGTATCCAATGAATATACCATTATTCGTGGTGGTAGGGGCCCAAAATATGATGTCTGGACCCCTTGTCTATTGTGGAGTGTTGTGGATTCAGAGGAAGATGAGGTGGAAAGTAGAGTCCTGAGAGAAGGAGAGGAAGATGGAGGATCCCCTAGTGATGGGGGAGAAGATCTAGAAATAATGGATGGTATTGCATGGTTGCAAGTAGGAAGCTCTCTGTGTTCCCTTAACAAAAAATGATAAAATAAGATGGATTTACACCCCCTTTGAACCACCCCCCTTGCACATTTTCAACCAAGAAGAGAGAATAGTATACAGTGAGGCGATTGGAATTAAGGCAAGAGTAGGAGAAGAAACAAGAGAAACAACTATTGAAGAAGAGTATGAATTCAACACTACTTCTCCAATAGGAGTATTAGTATTGAAATTTTTGACACCCAATAGTCAATTAGGAGTACAGAGTTTGATATTGAGGATGGTGAATCAAGGTAGTACCCTGAGGTTACCTTCTTTCCATGGAACATGTAGAGATGATATAGAGTAACACTAGTTCACATGTGAAGTGATATGGTCTGTGAAGANGTTGAATATGCTAGCCAAAGGTCTTGGGTTCAAACCCCATGGGATCCATTTTAGGAATATAGTTACAACTATGAATTTAAATACATTGAAGTCCAATGGAATATTCGACGGGTTTGTTGGTGCAATTAATTAAGTTTTTTGGTCTAGTTATCAAAGGTCACATGTTTGGTTCCCAACCTAACCCAACCAATTTTGATACTCTTTATCCAATATTGGCTAATTGAAGGATTCCATCTGGCCTCCTATGATTGGTCCACCTATTGCACAGTCAACTCCATGTCATCCTACCACCTGTCACCTGCCACATGACTGTACAACCTATCACCTTCCACATCATTGTACGACATGTCCCTTGCCACGTCATTGTACATACTGCCACGTGTCTCCCTTTTAGTGGTTCCACATGGACCATATGGATTCTATGTCATCATACATATGACACATGGAAAAATTTTATTGGTCCAACTCGGTGCCAAAAATGCCAAAACTGAGTGGCACATGTCAGCCTCTAGTGCTACCATGCCAGCTTGTTGATTCCATCATGACATCACCCTGTTCCCTGTCATATATATAGATGGTCCACGTTTCAATATGTGGGCTTTCCACGTGGCACCCCCTTTTTTTTCTTCCACCTTTCTTTTACCAAAACATTGAAAATCCATAACTTTCTCATACAATGCTTGTTTGAGGCGATTCACATTTCGTTGGAAATATCTTGTCAAGATCTACTTAATGGATTAATTTTCCTTAGAATTTGATACGATAAAATTTTTAGCGTTCTGGATCCTCTTGGATCAGAGATGGATCCATAAGTTNGTTGAATATGCTAGCCAAAGGTCTTGGGTTCAAACCCCATGGGATCCATTTTAGGAATATAGTTACAACTATGAATTTAAATACATTGAAGTCCAATGGAATATTCGACGGGTTTGTTGGTGCAATTAATTAAGTTTTTTGGTCTAGTTATCAAAGGTCACATGTTTGGTTCCCAACCTAACCCAACCAATTTTGATACTCTTTATCCAATATTGGCTAATTGAAGGATTCCATCTGGCCTCCTATGATTGGTCCACCTATTGCACAGTCAACTCCATGTCATCCTACCACCTGTCACCTGCCACATGACTGTACAACCTATCACCTTCCACATCATTGTACGACATGTCCCTTGCCACATCATTGTACATACTGCCACGTGTCTCCCTTTTAGTGGTTCCACATGGACCATATGGATTCTATGTCATCATACATATGACACATGGAAAATTTTTATTGGTCCAACTCGGTGCCAAAAATGCCAAAACTGAGTGGCACATGTCAGCCTCTAGTGCTACCATGCCAGCTTGTTGATTCTATCATGACATCACCCTGTTCCCTGTCATATATATAGATGGTCCACGTTTCAATATGTGGGCTTTCCACGTGGCACCCCCTTTTTTTTCTTCCACCTTTCTTTTACCAAAACTTTGAAAATCCATAACTTTCTCATACAATGCTTGTTTGAGGCGATTCACATTTCGTTGGAAATATCTTGTCAAGATCTACTTAATGGATTAATTTTCCTTAGCATTTGATACGATAAAATTTTTAGCGTTTTGGATCCTCTTGGATCAGAGATGGATCCATAAGTTTTTAAAATGAGATGAGGAATAGGATGGACCCAGAAGAGTAGAGNGATCAAGAGAGATCTTCTTAAGGAATTCCAAAAACGTAAGTCAAAATCTCAATGCATTACAGAGACCAAGGAGACTAAGAAAAAACCAAGAGAAAATGTGTGGGACTATAACCAATGGTTCAAGATTTTGTTGGATAGGATGACATTCCAGATCTAGGACATACATCATATATAATAGTTTATTATAGAGTTACTTCCACATATCTAAGTCCCACTCACCTAGCAGAAGGTGAATACTCAATAATAGGTGGTGGAGATTCTGATGCACCTAGAGGTGGAGAGACGTCGGCGAGATTGGCACAAGTGTAGTCTTATGTGGCCAACTTGATGATGCAATTGAAAGATATGGTAAATACAAAATTTTTACACAAGCACATATGGTGTACCACGTGTAGGTCTGAGGTGCATCGTAGAGATGAGTTTCTTGTACTTGGAAACTATGTAGAAATGGCTGCACTAAGCCTATTTCTAGGTGGGCCTCAAATGGAATGGTGCAAAATTTGTAGGAAATGGGGCCTTGTACAACCTCACTTCCCAACGTTGGTCAAATATCAGAAAATACATCGCACTCCTTTATGCGAATTCTGAAAGTCCATGGTACATGATGTGAACAACTATCGGTCACTCCAATTGATGCAATATGATACCCATGATGTATTTTGGGTTCAAGAGGAATAGAAGGGTGGTGACTATGGAAGTTTTTATAAAGGTGGATATCATAGAGTTCCTAGAAGTGGCTATGGAGGCGGTTGTGGATGAGGATATAGATTCATGGGAGGTAGACCCCCCATATTCTTTAATTGTGGAGAGATTGGCCATGTTTCAATATTTTGTACCAAACTATGAGCTCTTTTTGGGTACTACTACAACCCAGAGCATGTTACAGAGGACTATCCCATCTTGTTGAAGAAGTGGTAAGAGAAGAAGACACATTGCAATATGATGACTGAAGAGCCATGTGAAAAAAAAGATGAATGATGATGAGTTTGATGTACGGTTGATTGTTTGACAACATAGGTATTCCAACAAAGGATGAACACTTTCAATAACAACTCACACAACTAAATCAAAGATAAAAAAAAATCGATGTTTTGACATGGTAAAACACCTACAGGGAAACATCCACGGCCCCATCTAATGTGGCCACTTGGATAAGTTTATTAATGCAAAATAAAAATATTACAGAGATATTCTCACAATCGATCATCAACAAATGACCCTCTATCCTCTTTAAATAGAGATCATGGACCAATCGGGCGTTAAGTCATGGATCAATGGTATTTAAGATCAAGGAGAATATGAATCGTTAGATCACTCTATGTCAGGAACATATCGTGACCGTCAGATTTCCTAAATACAAATGCATACTAATGCATACTAAAGAAACACACTTTTACCTAGCGGAACATTAGACCAAGTAGATATTAACTAACTCGTAAGTGTCTAAATATCCTAACATCCCCCCTTAAGAACAACTTGGGATAGGATTGAAGTATTTACAATAGAGATAAAATAGGAGAAGGAAGGGGGCATTAGATCCTATTCCCCCTTGATGACAACTTCTTGAACTTCTAACATAGATCAAAGTTTGGAAAACTTCACTTCTGTAAGAGACTTTGTGAAAATGTCTACAACTTGATCTTCTATAGGGAAAATAGCACTTCAATAACTTGATCATGAATGAGATTTCTAATGAAGTGCATGTGTAGCTTGAGGTGTTTGTTGCACTAATGTTGAAATGGGTCTTTGGCAAGCTTTATGACACTCTGATTGTCGCTCCAAAGGCTGGTCAGATGTTGCTGCTGAAATCCAATCTATGAAAGGGTCCGTTGAAGCCACAAGGATTCCTAACTTTCATTTATCGTTGTGTGGTACTCTGCTTCTGTTGAAGAAATTGCAATAGCATGTTGTTTCTTACATGTCCAAGTGATAGGTCCTGAACCAAGGATGAAAACATAACCTGCAGTAGACTTCCTCTCATAAATATCTATGGCCCAATATGAATTAATGAAATGAACCAATAAAGGATTCTCCCATGAACTGTAATGTATCTAGAATTGAATTGTACCACGAAAATAGAAAAGCATCCTTTTAGTTTCTTTTCAATGGATTTCATGGGGTGTTTGCATATACCAGGCAATAAAACCAATAACAAAGGAAATATCAGGATGGGTATGAGTCAAGTATAAGAGGCTACCAACTAACTGACGGTACAAGGTGGCATCAACTTCAGGAGAAGTACAAGTGTCTGCAAGCCTGACTCCAAACTGGAAGTGGGAAGGGGATGGTTTACAATATTACATGTGAAAGTGACAAAAAGGTCACAAGCATACTTAGATTGGGAAATAAAAATTCCTTCATTGGTTTGCAAAACTTGGAGGCCAAGGAAATAGTGAAAAAATCCTAAGTATGTCATTTCAAATTTCTTCTTAAGGTTGGTTTTCACATGGTTTAAAAATTTTTATTCACTACCAGTAAGGATAAGGTCATCAACATAAAGGACAAGGATTATGAGATAGCTTCCTAATTTCTTGGTATATGCATTAGGATCAGAATGGCATATAGAAAATCCAA
>JZKD02S2333287.1:15398-31495 GCA_000966675.3 Picea glauca
GCAATACTTTCTCATTTGAAGGGTTGATATTCGTCTCACCGAGACAGGTTTTTGGATCCCTTGAAGGGTTATCCTTTTTCCTTCTTCACTTACACATTCTAAGGTTTTATGGTAATAGTCCAGTCTAGCTTTATATGTGGCTAGCCATTCCATACCAATCAACAGGTCATACGATCCTAGGGGTAATACGTTAAGGGTTGCTTGGGTGGGGAATTCACCCATAGTGAATTGGCAAGATGGTATGACCTTCATTACCTTTCTTTTGGTGGTCGTGGCTAACTGTACCAACCATGGCTTGGCATGTTTATGTGGTTGTAATTTACACTTATCAACAGCCTTAGGGGCTATATAACTCAAATTTGAACCAGGGTCAATTAGAATAGACACTCAATGGTTGGTGATCATACCTTCCATCTCCACCACTGAAGATTGGTGGTCAACTTGTTTATTATCCAAGGCTACATAAATTTGCGGCACGCTCCTGGCCACGTCATTGACGGTGGTAGCTTCTTAAACGTTGTAAATTCTCCGATTGTTCTGTTGTCGATGCGGGAAGTCCCTCAGTAGATGTTCTTCTCCACAACCCCAACATTTCAAGGGTTCTTTCTTCAGGTTATCAATCTTTCATGGGGTAGATCCAAAAGGTTTATTCCCGCTCTGGAAAGGGAAATTCTGTTGGTGTACACTTCGGGTTGGGAAGCTCATCCTTGAGTCCTTTTTATAGTTTTTAAATCTTGGGGATTTAAACCCCTTTTTCTGGAATCCTGAACTACTCTTCTACTTCCAGCCTTCATGAGGTTCTGTTCGATGCCCAAGCTATTCATAACAATATCTTGCCTTTCAGATAGTATCTTCTAGGGTCTTTGGCTCGTCGAACTCAATCATGTTTTGACGGTCCTTAGGTAGTCCACTGATGAATCGTTGCACCTTTGCCTTTTCTGCTTTTATATAGGGTACATACCTCAACAATTCGAGGAATCTGCTAACATATTCCTCTATGGTGCGTTGCCCCAACTTGAGTTCATAGAATTCTTTAGTCTTTTCGTTGAAATACTTTTCCGACAGATACTTCTTCCTGAAGTATTTCTCAAACCGTTCTCAAGATAGGTCTTCTTCTTGAATCCCTTTTACGTTCTTAAGGTCTTCCCACCAAATGGAAGCCTTCCCATTCAGGTTGAAAGTGGCTACTCGGGCCTTCAAATTTTCCGAGAAGTCATGGAATCTGAAATACTTCTTTAGTCCAAGCAGCCAGGCCTCCGCTTCCTCTCCCTTCTTTATTTCATCGTCGAAAGAGGGTGGTTTGGCCTTCTTGAATTCTTCGAGATTATGATTTTTGGAATGATTTCGCTTCTTCCATTTTCTTCGGGAATAAGAACTAGTTCTGCTACTAGAAGATCCCTCCAAGTTGCTAGTTTCCTTTCCAGAGGAATCGTCCAACGCTTATCCCTTATCTCTGGGGTGAACCTTTCTCGAGGTGCTCCTCCCAGTGTGGCCACTTAAAGGACCACGTTTCCGTATCCCAGGTGGGCTTCGATTTCTCTTTGTCTGTCGTTGGTCCGTGTGATTGGTGTCAGGTCCATGCTGCAATTGTCTTTATATGTCGGATAAGTTCTGCAGCAAGACTACATTAATTTTTGTTTGCTTCTCTTTCTCTTTTATCAACCTCTCGTTGTCCACCTTGCACTTTTGTAGTTCGACCATGAGGCTTCTCACAGTCTCAGCTAGATCTAGAGGGGTCTCTACCACTCTCCTTTTGTCAGACTCTTTGTCTCTATTGTGGGAGCCATCCCCCACTTCGTGGTGCATCACCATTCTATGCATCTGCAGTTTCCCGCGGTTGATCGTCCGCTTGTTGTGCAGGAAAAACACTTGTTGTTAGTCAACATTATATTCATTCACAATCAGCGCATAATTCATATATTTTTTTTTTCAAATGCATACACACAATAGGAAATTTTCATTCTTAACTTCGGCTTTTGATAAAGGGGGTTAAGGTAGAGGGTTAGTTCTTTTAAGAGTACTTCCCATGGAGTTTCTGCACAACTCGTTTATGAGCCCAAGCAAGCCAAGTGTTGTAACCATGCTCTGATACCAATTTGTCACACACCCACTACGACAACTAAGATTTTTTTTTTTCTTAACGTCTTTTCTTCGAGGAACAGAATCCCCGAATTACTATGGGGCCTTGTGCATACCTTCCCTTCCCTTATCCTCCCCCATGTGTTTGTTGGCTATGACAACAGGCCTTACCAAAAAGGTGCTTCCGGCTTTCGCGATTCAGGGAATCATGATGCAAGTGTTCCCCTATTCTTTGTCTTTCGAAATGCTGAAACCCGAAAGGGTCTAACAGATCCTTAGCTCCTCCCTTGGGTTGCTTTTCATACGACCGGTCCTATGGTCTGGTGTTGGTCCTCTAAATGCTTTCGGGGTTTTGCGATTCGGGAAATCACGATTCAAGTGTTCCTCCTTTCCCTTTTGAATCCCTGGAACCCGAAAGCCCGGTATCATCCGGATCTATGGTCCAGATCGTCGACTTGATCAACGACCCAGATTAAATCCCGACATTCTACCTTTCGGGATTTTGGCGGGGTCTTCACTCCTATTTCCTTGATCTTCAGAACCCTGTCGGCATTAGATCTTTTCCATGTGTCCCTACAAACGAACGGTCCAGATTCTTTTGGGACTCCTCCTTCCTGCCACAAGACCTTGTCCGGTGACCTAGGGCTCATCCACAAAGCGTGTCAGGATTTCGCGTACCAGGATTTCGCGACTTGCAAAAACGAAGGGCCATGCCCTTGGGTTTCCCAGGTGCCGAAATACTGAAACCCATTCATGCTTAAGCCGATTCGGGATTTCGCATACCGGGATTTCACGACTAGCAAATACGAGGGAACTTGCCCTTGGGTTTCCCCGGTGCCGAAACGTCGAAAACCCATTCACGCTAAAACTGATTCAGGGTTTCGCATACCGGGATTTTGTGACTGGCGAAGATGAAGGGTCTTGCCCTCGGGTTTCCCGGGTGCCGAAACACCGAAACGCCGAAAACCCATTCACGCTAAAATTGATTCGGGGTTTCGCATACCGGGATTTCGTGACTGGCGAAGACGAAGGGTCTTTCCCTTGGGTTTCCAGGGTGTCGAAACGTCGAAAACCTGAGGGAACCACTCTCTCTTGTACAAGGTTTCCAGACTTAGATCACAAAATCCTTCAACGGGTTCTTGGGTAATAATCCCCAGGCTTGGTGACTTGACTAAAAGGCCTTCCTAAATTACTAAGCTATGAACTCTGTGACAGGGGTGAAGTAAGCTCGTATGTTTACTAAAATGGTAGTCCTTTCAAGGAACTCACTCCTGCTTTGGAATGCGAGGGAACTTCCCGGAAGGAGGTGCCTTCGGGAAATCAAACCAGGGCATAGCGTGAGTCAAGTAAATGAGACAAATCTCAAGGGAACGGACTCGTAACCTAAACTTATTCATTCTATACATAAACCAATTATGGTCATATAAGTATAAGCATGCATCCATTATTTCTGATCAAAACACTAGGCAAACACTTCTATATAGAAATCATTTATGAGTGTACAAACATGAGCATGCGTCCATTATATTCAATTCAAGATACGAGATATAAACACTTATCAGAAAAACACTAGGTGTGACGCGACTGCTGAGAGGGGTGCTCGTTTCCACCCAACTGTAGGCTCAGTGACTCCAAACGGATTTACCACTAGCCACCCCGGAGCTAGACCACGATGCTTGAGATTCAGTCTCCTACTTCTGGCTCAACGGAAGTCAAGGACGAAGGTTACTCTCCTTCTCCTTTGTTCAGAACTCCCTGTATTTCTCGAGTTTCTCTCGGTTCTCTTTCACGATCTTTGTTGTGCATGCTCTTCCCTCTTTTTCCTCCTCTTTCCACACTTCCTCTCTTGCCTTTTTCTTTGCAAGATTGCATGTGGTGCGAATTTCCCCGTTCGTGGTCAGGTCTGGGGGCTGTTACGGATGGGCAGTTCACCCCCATCCCCTCATTAACTCTTGAGGAGCCTCCCCACCTACCTATCTGACGGGAAATCCATTCCAGGGTCAGAGAGCTGCTTTGATCTTTGAGCAAGTAAAAACCAGTATGGTACTGGCCCGGTGGAAGTTAGCGCAACCATTCCAGGTCCCTTCCACCACCTCTCATTAGCCATCGTGGTCTATTTTAGCACATCCCCCTCCCAGCAGTCATGCAACACATAATCATAACATAATTTACATTCATCGAAATTCTATACAAAGGTCCGTCAAATCAAACATTCACATCTTTTGTGTTTGCCATAGTTCTTGGCCAATATAGTTATTTTTACAGACTGGGGGAAACAAGGTGTTACAGAAACCGAGCGTTGGTCAATTCTAAAACGTCATGGGATGAAAGAGCGTGTCACCTTTGCGACACTAAGAAGGTTGAAGATGGAAAACACTTTCTCTTAGATTGTCCAACCTAGATTAGATTTCATTTTCAAAATATTTGTCACACTACCAACCTTGCTAACCTCTTAACTCAACAAAACTATGGTGATCTTGGAAAGCTTCTCTTAATGCTTTTTGAGCACAGAAACACAATTCTAAAGAATCACAAGTAATCACTTACCCTCTTAAGATACCAATTCGATCTTAGTGGATGTTAATCATCATCATCATTATCATCCAATATAAAATTGGTTAAGAAAACCATGTACTTCAAGGTCTTATGCTCTGCCAATAATGGTTGAATTATTACCTTACTTCATGAAGGGTAAGGAAACTATCCTTAATAGTGATCACAACCCCCTCATTTTTATTCCGTCACCTATCATCCATCACAACGATCCACTTTCCCATCTATGAACTTAAAATATCCTAACCCCCACGACAAGGATCATTGACATTTGAATTAAATTGATTATTTCTAAATATTATTAAATCTTTTAATTGAATTGAAAATATAATAGTAAAGAGCACTAGCTTTTCAATTAAAATAATTATTTTAAATATTATTTTTTAATTTAACTTTTTAATTGTTTGTTAAAAAAATTCTTTTAAAAAATTTATTTTAAATATTATTTTTTAATTTAACTTTTTTCTTGTTTTAAAAAAAAATCTTCTTATCCCAGTTCTTCAATATAATCTACAATATTTAAGAAAAAATTCTTAAAAAGAATAAATTTTTTTTTATGTATCAAACTAAAACTTCATGCCTAGGCCATAAGCATGTCTGATCCCTTTGCGAGGCTATTTTTAGTGCCCGTCATCCTACGCTGCAAAGTTTTGAATCACCGTATTCAAAGTATAGAAATCTTCCATGACACAAAAGTTCAGATTTTTCACGCAAAATCAACTTTTCGACCAATCATAACACAGTGGTCCGAAACGTTAACTACAGAGAAATTTAATCGAACCGTCAAAGCCTTGGATCCGATAACTCTGGACGTACGGAGATCAGTGAATTGCCTTCTTAATGGAGTTGTGCCCAGTTCAGGTTCAGGGAGTGCTATACCATTCTCTTATATGCTCTGTTATTGCTGATTAACGTCACTAACAATAAGAGGGCAGGGTGAGGTGAGGGTGCTCGGGGTGGGAAGAATCTGGAGAGAATGGCAGCAGCAGGAGGAGGAACGACATCATTGTGGTGGGATATGGAGAGCTGCCCCTTGCCTTCTTACGTCGATCCTTACATCGTGGCTTCCATGGCTCCGGCTTTACTCCGCAATTTTAACATCATCACTTCTATGGTTAATGCCGGAAGAGGCTGCAGCTCCCTTGATCACCATCACTTCTCTGCCTATGAATTCTTCTCAGAGACTCAGACGGAGCTTCATCAGACGCTTATCAACTCTGGAATCCAACTGCACCAACTCCCTCCCGGTAAGCACGATCATTGCGGCAGCTTTTCTTACGCTTTATTTCATTAAACCCTGATCAAATTATTGATTTTTTTTACTTAGGGTTTAATTCGTCTGTAAACCCGTTTCTGCTATTACTTTCCCTTGTTGGCTATCTTTTGGTTGCCGGTACTTGTTCAGCAAATGGCATTCGCTCGCTTGAATTAGATCATGTTCGAATTAAGTCTCACTTTCCTTTTTGCTGTTGCATAATTTGTACCTTTAGATCTCTTATTTTCAGGCCATTTTAAGAATGCCATTACATTGATTTGAAGCTTAAATTGTTGGCCGCGTTTGTGAATTGAGATTTTCATACTATATCGGTGCTCAGAATGATTTTAGGTTATGAATAACAGGCAAGACTAGCAATGAAATGGAGAAAATGATGATGGCGGATGTTCTTCTGTGGGCGATGGATACGCCACCACCGGCAAATATTATCATCATCGTTGGGAACGTGGATTTCTGTTACGTGTTTCGGAAGCTCCGGCAGAGATCGTACAATGTCTTCTTGGTCTGCCAGTCTATGAGTAAAATGCCTCAAGGTATGTTGGGTGGGGTTAATGATTGTCTGGGATGGTTATCTTTTCTCAGGTCATTACAGAATGAAGATCAGCAATCACACTTTCCTGGAGGGATTTGTGTATATGATCACACTTTCTCTAATACTGCCTTCCCTGCATCTTCAACCTCTATTCGCAATAGAGAGATGGAAGAATCAAATAATGCATCCTATTTCAATTACAGTCAGGAGAATTTATTTAGCCTGCAACCCTCCCTCAGTGGTGGATGGGATAGTACATGCATTTTTCCATTAGATGAAACGGCTGTCAGTAGCCCAGTGCAGACAGAGCTTGGTTTCCATGGCCATTTTATCAGTACAGAGAAGCCTAGGAGCCCTGTATCTTCAGCATCGTCTACAGAAAATAAGGAATCGGGTTCATTGGAGGAATTCAAAGCATGGCTGGCCGGAGTTGTCAACAGCATCGAACATGCAGAAAACGGATACAATATTTCTCACATTCGTATGGATTTCGAGAAAGCAACCAGCAAGATTCTGGATAAGAAGTTGCTGGGACTTTTAAAGATCAGAAATCTTGTAGAGGAATGCAACGATATTGCAGTGCTCAAGGAAGTCAAGCAAGGATGCCATTTCGCTTTCCCTCTTGAACTGAGTACACAGAAGAACCTAGTGTCTTCACCAGGTGGAGTGAATCGAATTCCAAGTCCAGAATTTAAACCCGAAGCAGAAACAGACCCAAAACTAAAACAAAAAGCTTCTGCGGAGGACTTTAGGGAATTTATCTACCAAATGCTGTTGGCCGGCGAATTCTCACAGGGTTTCCTGTTGGACCGTCTACGTCATAAATTTGAAGAGCAGACAGGAAAGGTTCTTGATGCCAAGCATCTTGGATACAAAAAGCTGTCTAAACTTGTTGCGTCATACAGTCACCTTCTATCAGTGGACAATGCTGGCACTGCATTCAGTCGAATATTTCCCGTAGGCTTTGTCAGCGAAGCTGTGCCCAGCAATCCTAATTCCAATACAAGCAAAGTAACCTCAATGAACGCCAACCATGATCCCACCAAACTGAAAGCAAAAGTAGAAGCAGACGGCCCTTCGAGTGCCGTAATTAGCAAGGAATTGTTTAAAAACAGTACTTGGGAGGAAACTATATTTAACAAACAATTGCCTTACATGAACTCTGAGAGCGAATGTTTACCATCTATGACTACTGGCCCACGGGCATCAGTGAGCTTTAGCCCTTACAGAGAAGCAAATAGTCCTTTTTTCCAAGAGTATAATAGCATCAAGTCAGATTCCTCAAGCACTCCTGGAGGATCTCAAGTTAGTGAAAGGGAGGGCCAATCTTCTAATACAATCAGTGATATGATGTCCTTCCATGGAGAATTAGAAGGATCCTATTCTATCAAGCAACACATCTCCGCTCTTCAGTTGGAGAATAATGTCCCCATTGAAAACTTGGTCAATGCCAAATGCGCAATAGCACAAGCCATGCAAAACATGAGTCTAATGAAGGAAAATGCGAATTTTTGTGGAGAACCCAGTATTCATGCATGCACAGTAGGGCTTGCAGATTGGAATCCTCCACTGACTGAGTCTCCCAGCTCAGAACCACATGTGGGTTGTTACAGCCCTCTTGCTGATCCACTTCAGAAAAGGAGCGGGGCAGAAAGTAGTGCTTTTTGTGCAGAAGACTTGAGATATGGGATAAGATTGGATTGCAAACAAAATGAGCTAAATTCACAGGAGAACCCTGTGTCTTCACCAGGTGGAGTGAATCAAAATCTGAGTTCAGAATTTAAACCTAAAGCAGAAACAGACCCAAAACTAAAACAAAAAGCTTCTGCGGAGGACTTCAGGGAATTTATCTACCAAATGCTGCTGGCTGGCGAATTCTCACAGGGTTTTGTGTTGGGCCGTCTACGTCATAAATTTGAAGAGCAGACAGGAAAGGTTCTTGATGTCAAGCATCTTGGACACAAAAAGATGTCTAAACTTGTTGCATCATACAATCACCTTCTATCAGTGGACAATGGCGGCACTACATTCAGTAGAATATTTCCTGCAGGCTTTGTCAGTGAAGCTGTGCCCAGCAATCCTAGTTCCAATACAACAAGCAAAGTAACCTCCATGAACACCAACCATGATCCCTCTAAACTGAAAGCAAAAGTAGAAGCAGACTGCCCTTCAAGTGGCGTAAGTGGCAAGGAATTGTTAAAAAATAGGGCTTGGGAGGAAAATATTTTTAACAAACAATTGCCTTACATGAATTCTGAAAATGAATGTTTACCATCTATGACTACTGGCCCACTGGCATCAGTGAGCTTTAGTCCTTACATAGAAGCAAATAGGCATGCTTTCCAAGAATATAATAGCATCAAGTCAGATTTCTCAAGCACTCCTGGAGGATCTCAAGTTAGTGAAAGGGAGGGCCAATCTTCTAATACAACCAGTGACATGATGTCCTTCCACGGAGAATTAGAAGGATCCAATTTTATCAAGCAACATGTCTCCACTCTTCAGTTGGAGAATAATGACCCCATTGAGAGCTTGGTCGATGCCGAATGCCCAATGGCAGAAGCCATGCAAAATATGAGTCTAATGAAGGAAAATGCAAATTTTTGTGGAGAACTCAGTATTCATGCATGCACACTAGGTCTTCCAGATTGGAATCCTCCACTGACTGAGTCTCCCAGCTCAGAACCACATGCAGGTTGTAACAGCCCTCTTGCTGATTCACTTCAGAGAAGGAGCAGCGCAGAAAGTAGTGCTTTTTATGCAGAAGGCTTGAGATATGGGATAAGATTGGATTGCAAACAAAATGAGATAAATACACAGGAGAACCCTGTGTCTTCACCAGGTGGAGTGAATCGAAATCCAAGTTCAGAATTTAAACCCAAAGCAGAAACAGATCCAAAACTAAAACAAAAAGCTACTGCGGAGGACTTCACGGAATTTATCTACCAAATGCTCCTGGCTGGCGAATTCTCACAGGGTTTTGTGTTGGGTTGTCTACATAATAAATTTGAAGAGCATACAGGAAAGGTTCTTGATGTCAAGCAACTTGGACACAAAAAGCTGTCCAAACTTGTTGCATCATACAGTCACCTTCTATCAGTGGACAATGCCGGCACTACATTCAGTCGAATATTTCCTGCAGGCTTTGTCAGCGAAGCTGTGCCCAGCAATCCTAATTCCAATTCAACAAGCAAAGTAACCTCCATGAACACCAACCATGATCCCACTAAACTGGAAGAAAAAGTAGAACCAGACTTCCCTTCGAGTGGTGTAAGTGGCAAGGAATTGTTAAAAAACAGGGCTTGGGAGGAAAATATATTTAACAATCAATTGCCTTACATGAACTCTGAAAGTGAATGTTTACCATCTATGACTACTGGCTCACAGGCATCAGTGAGCTTTAGCCCTTATAGAGAAGCAAATAGTCCTGCTCTCCGAGAGTATGATAGCATCAAGTCAGATTCCTCAAGCACTCCTGGAGGATCTCAAGTTAGTGAAAGGGAGGGCCAATCTTCTAATACAATCAGTGACATGATGTCCTTCCACAGAGAATTAGAAGGATCCAATTTTATCAAGCAACACGTCTCCACTCTTCAGTTGGAGAATAATGATCCCATTGAGGACTTGGTCAATGCCGAATGCCCAATGGAAGAAGCCATGCAAAACATGAGCCTAATGAAGGAAAATGCAATTTTTTGTGGAAAACCCAGTATTCATGCATGCACATTAGGGATTCCAGATTGGAATCCTCCATTGACCGGGTCTCCCACCCCAGAACCATATGCAGGTTGTAACAGCCCTCTTGCTGATCCACTTCAGAGGAGCAGGGCAGAAAGTAGTGCTTTTTGTGCAGAAGACTTGAGATATGGGATAAGATTGGATTGCAAACAAAATGAGCTAAATACACAGGAGATCCCTGTGTCTTCACCAGGTGGAGTGAATCAAAATCCGAGTTCAGAATTTAAACCTAAAGCAGAAACAGACCCAAAACTAAAACAAAAAGCTTCTGCAGAGGACTTCAGGGAATTTATCTACCAAATGCTCCTGGCTGGCGAATTCTCACAGGGTTTTGTGTTGAGCAGTCTACGTCATAAATTTGAAGAGAAGACAGGAAAGGTTCTTGATGTCAAGCATCTTGGACACAAAAAGCTGTCTAAACTTGTTGCGTCATACAGTCACCTTCTATCAGTGGACAATGCTGGCACTGAGTTCAGTCAAATATTTCCTGCAGGCTTTGTCAGTGAAGTGGTGCCCAGTAATGATAACTCCAATACAACAAGCAAAGTAACCTCTATGAACACCAACCATGATCCTGTTAAACTGAAAGCAAAAGTAGAAGTGGACTGCCCTTCAAGTGATGTAAGTGGCAAGGAATTGTTAGAAAACAGAGCTTGGGGCGAAAATATCTATATCCAACAATTTCCTTACATGAACTCTGAAAGTGAATGGCTTCCAGATATGACTACAGGCTCACAGGAACCAGCGAGTTTTATCCCTAGACAAGCAAATAGTCCTGCTTTTCAAGGGTGTGACATCAAGTCAGATTCAGCAAGCACTTCTGGAGGATTTCAAGTTAGTGAATGGGAGGGTCAGTATTCTACTACTATCAGTGAGACAACGTTCTTTCATGGTGAAGGATCTGATTGTATCAATATTGTCTTGGCTCTGCAAAGGGATGGCAATATCCCCATTGAGGAATCAGTAATTGCCAAACACCTGAAAGCAGAAGCCATGGAAAACAGGAGGCTGATCATAGAAAATACAAGTTTTTGTCGAGAGCCCAGTATTCCTTCTGGCATAGGGCTTCCAGATTCAATTCCTCCATCATATGACTCTCCCAGCTCAGAACCACAAGCGGGTTGTATCAGCCCTCATGCTCCACGGCAAAACAAGGCAGAAAGTAATGCTGTTTGTGCGGAAGACTCAAGGGATAGCATAAGATTGGATTGCAAACAAAATGAGAAAAATACAAAGAGTGGAGCGAATGAAGAGAGTAGTATTCGTATGACTAGTGCTGTTACTTCAGCAGGATCAATCATTCAAGTTGCTGGAAGAGGTGTGATTTTGGCTCTTTCCAGTTCACAATAAAGCTTTCTTATTGGTAATTGGTATGAATGAAGTATTACTATTATCAATTCAGGGTTTAATCATGTTTGAATTGGACTGTGCAGGGCTAAAGAGCATTTGTGAACTCACAATGTGGAGAAAGAATCGTTGAAATGAAAAACAGTTTATGAATGGAATTCGGACTCAATTATCAGTTAAATGTATCCATGGTTATTATATTCAGAAATAAAATGCTTTATCAGGTGCAGTCCGGTGCTTGTGGATGCCAATGTAGTAGAACAAGGTACACTTGTAAAATCCAAAAATAAAGTATTTGCAAAATGAAGGAAACAAAATAATGGATACGCCTTGGGTGCTCAACATAATGTATATGAAATGATTGAAATATTTTACTGAATCCTATTCATTGTTTTGTTGTTGCTAAATATCGTTTTTAAATTATTTTATATGTAACTGTTTGTCCCACCCTCCATCCCATAGGTGAGGATGAGATTGCTGGTACCTTGCCAGCCCCAATCAACAGATGGCTCACAAAGAGCCGCACTCAACAATCAGCTCACAACAAGTGAACATGTCACAAAGTAGGCTTTGAACATGTCACAAAGTAGGATTTGAACCCGAGTGGGGAGGATAACAACTTTTCCTCTCAACCATCCAAGCTAGACCCAATTGACATAACTTCTAAAACTCTTAATGTAACTAACCAAATAAAAATTCATTTTTTTACCTAGCTAGTGATAATGTCTTTAAGAATAACACTGATACTGAGGAGAAGGAGGTTTCTCGCTAAAGCTGAGCCATTAGCGCATGTTGAGAGAAACCTAATTAGGCCCTGAACACAAAGAAATCGGACACTACATCTAACATATCAGCTTTGAATCATTTAATGTAAATAAGAACGATACAAATAATTTAACAAAGCTTACCATGCAAGTTGGAGTGCTGAGATATCGCTGAGCACCACATGAGCCACTGACTAATATGAGTCTTGTACAATGTAACCTGTGCAAATAATCCATGATTGCAAGGTTCATCCAGCTTGTCAGGAAAAGATGAAAATGACTCCCCAATTCAAGTCAAGCACACAGAGGCATGTTCCAAGGCCTGCAGAAAGTGTTATTTTGAGGACCAATATGATGTAGCAAAAACAAGTTATAGTGTCAGAGTGCATAGGTAATTTGTAAGCAAATTTGAATTCAGCATTGTCACACACCCACTACGGCAACTAAGATTTTTTTTTTCTTTACGTCTTTTCTTCGAGGAACAGAATCCCCGAATTTCTATGGGGCCTAGCGCAGACCCTCCCTTCCCTTATCCTCCCCCATGTGATCGTTGGCTATGACCACATGCCTTACCAAAAAGGCGCTTCCGGCTTTCGCGATTCGGGGAAATCGCGATGCAAGCGTTCCTCCTTTCCCTTTCAAATCCCCGGAACCCGAAAGCCCGGTATCATTTAGATCTATGGTCCAGATCGTCGACTTGATCAATGGCCCGGATTAAATCTCGACATTCTACCTTTCGGGATTTCTGGCAAGGTCTTCACTCCTATTCCTCTGATGTCTAGAACCCCGGTGGCCTTAGATCTTTGCCACGCGTCCCTACAAATGGGCGGTCCAGATTCTTTCGGGACTCCTCCTCCCTACCACAAGACCTTGTCCAGTGACCTAGGGCTCGTTCACAAAGCGCATCGGGGTTTCGTGTACCGGGATTTTGCGACTGGCGAAGACGAGGGGTCTTTCCCTTGGGTTTCCCAGGTGCTGAAACGCCGAAACCTATTCACGCTAAACCGATTCGGCGTTTCACATATCGGGATTTCGCGACTGGCGAATACGAGGGAACTTGCCCTTGGGTTTTCCGGGTGCCGAAACGCCAAAACCTATTCACGCTAAACCGATTCGAGGTTTCGCATATCGGGATTTCATGACTGGCGAATACAAGGGAACTTGCCCTTGGGTTTCCCGGGTGCCGAAACGCCAAAACCTATTCACGCTAAACCGATTCGGGGTTTTGCATATCGGGATTTCGCGACTAGCGAATACAAGGGAACTTGCCCTTGGGTTTCTCGGGTGCTGAAACGCCGAAACCTATTTACGCTAAACCGATTCGGGGTTTCGCATATCGGGATTTTGCGACTGGCGAATACGAGGGAACTTGCCCTTGGGTTTCCCGGGTGCCGAAACGTCGAAAACCTGAGAGAACCACTTTCTCTTGTACAAGGTTTCCAGACTCAGATCACATGATCCTTCAGCGGGTTCTTGGGTAATTATCCCTAGGCTTGGTGACCAGACTGAAAAGCCTTCCTAAATCACTGAGCTATGAACTCTGTGACAGGGGTGAAGTAAACTCGTGGGTTTACTAAAACGGTAGTCTTTTCAAGGAACTCACTCCGGCTCTGGAGTGCGAGGGAACTTCCCGGAAGGAGGTGTCTTCGGGGAAATCAAACCAGGGCATAGCGTGAGTCAAGTAAATGGGACAAATCTCAAGGGAACGGACTCGTAATTTGAACTTGTTCATTCTATATATAAACCAATTATGGTCATATAAGTATAAGCATGCATCCATTATTTCCGATCAAAACACCAGGCAAACACTTCTATACAGAAACCATTTATGAGTGTACAAACATGAGCATGCGTTCCAGGATATTCAATTCAAGATACAAGATATAAACACTTATCAGAAAACACTAGGTGTGATGCGACTGCTGAGAGGGGTGCTCGTTTCCACCCAACCGTAGGCTCAGTGGCTCCAAACAGATTTACCACTAGCCACCCCCGAGCTAGATCACGATGCTTGAGGTTCAATTTTCTACTTCCAGCTCAACGAAAGTCAAGGACGAAGGTTACTCTCCTTCTCCTCTGTTCAAAACTCCCTGTGTTTCCAGAGTTTCTCCAGTTCTTCCCCGCGATCCCTGTCGCGGGCGTTCTCTCCTCTCCCCCTTACCACACTTCCTCTCTTGCCTTTTCTCTGCAAGATTGCGTGTGGCGCGAATTTCCCCGTCCACGGTCAGGTCTGGGAGCTGTTACGGATGGGCGGTTCACCCCCATTTCCTCATTAACTCTTGAGGAGCCTCCCCACCTACCAATCTGACGGGAAATCCATTCCGGGGTCAGAGAGTTGCTTTGGTCTTTGAGCAAGTAAAACCAGTACGGTATTGGCTCGGTGGAAGTTAACGCAACCATTCCAGGTCCCTTCCACCACCTCTCATTAGCCATCGTGGTCTCTTTTAGCACATCCCCCTTCCAGCAGCCATGCAAAACATATTCATAACATAATTTACATTCATTGACCTTTTATAAAAAGGTCCGTCAAATCAAATATTCACGTCTTTGAGTTTGCCATAGTTCTTGGCCAATATAGTTATTTTTACAGACTGGGGGAAACAGGGTGTTACAAGCGTCTTCACTAGAAATCCAAGCATCCACCGATGCTTATGCCAAGTTTCGAATACAATGATTTAAAAATTTATACACATCATGATTTAAAAATTTATATATGGAACACTCATCATTGTAATAATATATCGATGGATATCACACATCATCTCATATATATAAATTCAACATACATAACAACATACAATGATTTAATACACAACAATTAAATCACAACTACAATTTAAACATAAGAGACGCACATAGCAGCAACCATTTTTCAACCAGGAACAACAGTACAACAGATTTAGCACACATCCACAGCAATTGACACCTACAGCAATTTACTCATATACATACAACTGTTGAATAGAGTCACCATATCAGATATCTAATAGTTGCAAATCGAATCTCAATAAAGCCAATAAAATACCAATTCTCAGAATTTATGGACAACCCATTCATTTGTTTTTTCTTCAGAGACAGATCTCATTTGTCAGTGTACATACACAGTTGTAGGTTAACTTAGGTAGCTCATTAAAAGCTCAGTTGGTATATCTGCCAACCACCCTTCTTAAATGCTGGACTCCTCCCAGTTTTCTATAAATGGAGGACCTGCGTTTGTATTTAGACACAGCAGGTCTAATAGATGTAGTGATTCTATTATTCCTTCGATTGGATTTTGAGTCTCTATTAATTTTATGCATTCTGTTGTCTGTATGGAGGTTAAGCATGTAATGGTCCTGTTGTTTGATGAATGATTTCACATGGTATCAGAGCTGCAGGGTGTCAGCTTCCTCCATCTTCCTTGGCTGCCTTCATGTTGAAATCTGGGCATTGCTGGGTTGCTGCAGCACCATTTTCCTGCTGCCCCTGTTCGTGGTTCGATCAGATTGCTGGGCATTGTTTGCAGCTGCTGCCCATGGTCAACATCGGCTGCTGCTCAATTTGTTTGTAGAGAGTTCAGCTCTCCTTGTGACAGACCTCACATGCCACGGCCTTCCTCTTGATAGATGCGCCTTCTCTTGCAGATCAAACTGCTCAGCTCCTGTTCCACATAAAATTTCTCAGCAGCAGCCCTTTGAGCATTTGACCTTTCAAAATTGTTAAATTTACATGCAGCAGCGAGAGCCATTCTCCTTGAAGATGGCTAAGACCCTAGACAAGGTCTAGGGCCCCCAGTGCACTCCTGGGGTATGTGGTCTGGGACCCACTT
>JZKD02S2333287.1:37406-47953 GCA_000966675.3 Picea glauca
TATGAGTGGGGTTTTGAAGCTCACTGCTGTGGCAAGGGTTTACATATAAACTGTTACCCTAGATCTGAAAGTCCTCACTGTGAAGGAAAGGGTTTACACAGAGACTGTTACCCTATATCTGAAAGTCCTCACTGTGAAGGAAGGGGTTTATACAGAGACTGTAATCCTAGATCTGAAAGTGTGTTGAGGGTTTATGAAACTATGGTGTCTATCCTATAACCTGGTGACTTGGTGGCATGAAAACTTCCTTCAACCGTTGGCATAAAGATCTTTGATAGATCTGAACTGAACCTTTAACTGAGCATAACACTCAGGACCTATTTCTATTGTGGTGGTGTGCTATCTTCAYAGGTAAGTCTAGTAACAGGTATGTCCTCTACTTATGGCTTCTAGTTTTCAGATCAGAGTTTTCTACAAGACTGTTCTATTGAATGAGTGGAGTTTAGATCTATAATGTATACTGTATGAACATAGTTCCAGAACTGTTGTAAATTTTCTGTTATAGATTTGCTGAGTGTATAGATCTGCTGGTACCTTTTAGAGATCTGCTAACACAGTCTATGATCTGAAATGTGTTCATCTTATAGATCAGAGGTTTTTTGATCTTGGTTTAAAGTGCTACTGTTAAGATCTGACTTATTTCCTGAACTCTATTTTTCTGTTGCTAATGTATGCCTTAGATCTATCTTTCTCTGTTTATGTACCTGATCTAAAATGGTGTAGCATTAAAATAAAAAAGTGACCTCTATCTGCATTTTACCCTAAAATCTAACAGAAATAAAGGTTAAATTAAATATTTTAAGAAAACAATTTTCCTTGTGCTGAAAAATCGCCTTTGTAAAACTTGTTTCCTTCTTAAGTAAAGTTTTTTTGAAGGTGGGGAGTCACTCTTAGAAGGCCTATTTAGTGCCTTGTTTTTTGCTTTCTCTCGTGGTTACTTGTCTTTTTTTTAGCACTTTCATTCTCTTGCTATGGCAGATAAGTTGCCTTCACCTATTTTAACTCCTCACAACTACTTCACTTGGAAATCTGGAATGTTTTTTATATTGCAGAGTAAGGGCCTTTATAGGGTTACTATCTGTACAAAATGAGAACCCACACAAAATGTTTAAAAACCTAAATGGCATAATCATTGTGATGAAGCATTAAGTTTAATATGTCTATCTCTTTCACTGGAACTATTGTTCCATCTTGAAGGCATAGATACTCCTCATGAAGCATGGAGGCAACTTGATCAATTATTTGGTAAAATAGATGCAATTCGTGATCATCAATTGGAAAATGAATTAATCAGTCTTGTTACCTCCTAGGTTCTCACTAGGTATAAAATTCCTAAGCACAAAGTTGAGACCCCAAGGGCAACTCTAGGCAAGCCACCACTGTCACCTTAGCGACTTTACCTTTCTCACTTTAGACTATGAATGGTCCTAGTCAAGGGGGCTTCCCTAAGATCAACTAAGCTCAATGTATTATAGTGTGTAGTGGGAGCAAGAGAGAGCTTAGTGATGATATTATCTTATTTAGTGATTATAATTAATGTTGTTTAAACTCACAACTAAAACCAGATTTCCAATTAGCCTTAAAATTCAATCAATGCAACACAAAGGTAAATAAAAGCAAGTAGATCCAATGTTATGCTATAAAACTCAACACACTTGATTATGAAAGATAAAAGACCACTTCTAAATCTGTTTTAGAGATAATAAATACATACATTTCAGAGTTAAAGAGATGCAATTATAACCTACTTATCCAAGATAACACGAGTGACAAACTAGGCTAGATCTAGCAAATCGATTTAGGATTTTTACCAGGAACAAGTGGATTTGTCAAATGAACAAGCAAGTTAATCCAAGATATGATTTTAAGATGTTATTTCCAAGACAAATTTTAGATTTCAAATAAACTTATCAAACCCTGAACAAATATGAAACGATTAGCAAACAAAAGGAAAAAGGTGAGACGTCTAGGGTTTTTAGGCCTAGCATCCTCACTCTCTATCTCAAATCTGTATGTGTGATATTCTTAAATGCCAAAATCGTATTCAAAACAGAAATATATGTCTCTTTAAATGATTTTCAACCAACAATAAGAAAGAGACCAAAACAAGGCAAAACGTCTAGGGTTTAAGCTAGAAAAATAGGACAATTTGCCTTTTGACTATGTAGAATGAGTTCAAATTTGTTTTTTTTATGATTTTTATATATGAAATAAATCAGATCCAAACCAGAAATCAATGCCCTATTAAGATCTTGAAACAAAGCACGCAACAAGGCCCCCTACAAGCAAGACGTTGTAGGTTTTTTGGGATGATTTCAGCGATTTACTTGAGGTAATAAGAGTCAAGCTTGAGATGTAGTTTTGGGGTTTTTATGGCTCAACTGCAATCTGATTTTTATGGTAATTTTTGTGGTAAATTCCAGATTGCAAAATAACCAGAAAAGGTAAAAAGAGATGATTTTTGTATTTTTTGGGTTCGTTGAGAAGGGAAGAAGACTAGTGCCTTGGTTGTTTGGGAAATGGGGTCCAGCCTCCAGGTGCACCTTGAGGGGCGATCCTTCTAAGGATCTAAAGAGCAAGTAGGGCTGTCAAAACAAGACCCTACAATTCCTAGATCTAGCAAAGGAAATACTACAAGTATTGGAAGGGAGGGGTGCACCACCTCCAAAACTACTAGGGAGTGCTTTCACTTGATGAGGGAATGAGTGTTTTTTTTTTCAATAGGAATAATAGAGCAAAGACTCACGCATTTCAATCAAATAAACAAGAGATCAAACTTACCTCTCCAATGTAGTGATGCCACTCCTCTATGGCACCCAAGTAGCATTTGACAAATCCAAACCTGCAATAAAACTTTCACTAAAATGCTCCAAGAATCATTTGCCCCATTTCAAAGAAGGTTGATCATCTATTACCACAATACCTTAGACAAGAGACAAGTGCAAAATAGCTTTATTCCAATAAATTCCAACCAATTTACAAATGAAGAGGAGGCTCTTATTTATGGATGAAGAGTTCAACGACCTCTACAATAAAATAGTATTAGATCTCTAACAAATCCTAGGTCTATGCTCAAAAAGCTAATATCCTCTAACAAACAAGGGAGGATTTAGTCAACAACAATAAAACATGGTGGACTAATGCCACATGTACAATACAAGAAAATAGATGCTTCTACAAAGTGGACACCCTTGTAGAAATGTGTCCCATGTGTGAACCAAACATCAAGAGAGCGAGACGTCCTCAAACGAGTGGTAAAAAATGTGGCGATAATCTTCCTACGATAGATTTTAAAAGCACCATAACTGTGTGAATTTTTGCTCGAATTTCTATTATGACCACATTTTGGAAATCCTGTGGCCATTCTCCGTCGAATGATGTTGATCTGGTAGAATTTTGGGCACTAGTCAAAAGATACTTGATCCTGAAGCTAGGTCGCCTTCAAAACATGTGCAACAATCTCCTCAAGTGGATGTCCTCATCAAAAGTGAGATAGACAGGGTCAAAATATAACAAACGCCCTCATCTAGGGAGATTGACCTCATCAAAATAATACAAGGTATCCTCAAAATGCTCCACAAGACCCTCACACATGTGGATCCAACAAAATAGGAGTGTCGTCCACTCAAAATACCCCAAGAAGTGCTCAAAACGTCCACACATGTAAGCTAGATGCCTCCCAAGGTGGGTCGCTCCTCAAAATCATCCAATGTCCTCCTCAAATGATGCTAAATGAGTGGGAGTTAGGCACATGTGGTTTCTCAAATGCAACAACCTTAGTCAAATGGTCCAAAAAAGCAAGTTGACCCCTCAAAATGAGTGATGATGTGGCACGTGTGGTATCCAAGAGAGTGTGCATGGTCTTGTCACCATGCCCAATGCATGTCTCACAACGCCCAAGGTAGTCACAATGCCCTAGGAAATCACAGATCTCAACATAGTCATGGATCTCGATGCAGGTACACATGTCCCAATGCAAGTACATGAATCTTGAGGCAAGTACAAAAATTCCAATGCAACATAAATGATGAGTCATGTCTCAATGCAAGTGTCATTAGCTAGAGAAACATTAAGTGTTATCCTTTAAATTCAAAATAACTCATTGAATTTATACCATTTACCAAGTTTAACTATGGTGGGGACAACATCAACCTCTATTACATGGGACAACTCTTAAAACAAGAAGTAGTTCCTATGACACTAAGTGGGGAGTATGTGATGTGATGGATGATATGAGAAAGGTGGGTAACTTCATGAGTTGACTTGCATAGCCACATAAGGTTTGTTAAAGATATCCATCTACATGAGTGCCATTAACAAGAGGGAGCACCTAACATTGAGTTATCATTCCTTGGCACTGTTTCTTACTACCCCTTTTTCGTGCTTTTTTTATTTGTTTAGTCCCTTTCTTTAGATATGCATTGTTAAGCATGGGACTTGGGGCATTGGCCTCATAGTGAGGTGGCATAGCTCAAGATTTGTTATTTGGATTTTTAGTTTTAGCTACATCAACCTTGAGCTTATAGCTCATAAGATGAGGCTTTCCTCATGGGACTATGAAACATGAACTTTGCTACGACATATGACAAACCAATCATTAGCGAGAATACAAAATATATGCATGGAATAATGGGGAAGATGAAAAGTGTTAAGTATGGTTTGGGATATGGACACACTACACCTACCTAGGTCTCTAGTAGTACAACTCAACTCAAGAGTGACAACACTTATCTAGAAGGAGACTATGATCCACCATGGCACAACAAGGAAAACAATAATAATTTAGAGTGTGATGTTCCATTGTTAGACTCAACTAATGTTCAGCATGGTCATGACAAATACATGAAACATCATCACCATACATGAGCAAGAATGAAGCATATAGAAGTATCCAGTACATCAAGCCTCATCATAATAATCCTCAAATAGAGCATTGAGGTGCTCATCATGTGTACAACATCATCATCACTATGCAAAATCAAATGATGTTAAATTAATTAAACAAAAGTACCAAGGACAAGTGTTTCTCATCACCTAGGCGCCTAGGGGTGAGAAAGTGTCCAAAAGAGGTCTCTAGAAATTAATTTTATGAGAGATAAAATGTGACTTTTGGAATTTTGTGAGGGAAAATGAAAAGTCATGACTCTTCAGTTTCCTCCACCAAGTCTACTTAGAGACTAAGGCGCCCTCATTCATTTATTCATAGAGTTTGAGAGAGCAAGAGCTTGCAAGCAATCACATGAGCAGATTGTGGCATGAATTCCAAGGCAGTTTCTAAGCACAAAAATAGAGGCAAAGTACAATAGCAGTAGTGAGACCGTATTGTACATATTTCTGAGTACAGTAATCGAGGCAAAGTACAACAACAACAGTGAGATCGTATTGTACAGATTCTTGGGCACATAAATCGAGGAGCAATTTTGGCACTATTTTCTATGTTGAGTTTATGCATGAAAAGCGAGATAAGTGTGTGTATTAATTACTGAAGATGATTGTTGTAAATATCTCTCATTTCTCTGAATAATAAAAGCTTCCCCTCTCTCACTGGTTTTCCCCTTTGTGAGTTTTTCCAGGGTCTGAATTTGTAGACCAAATCTTTGTGTGTGTGTCTGATTTATTTCTGGTTAAAGTGTTATAGCAGAGTTCTTGTGTTTCAGTTCTGAGCATTTAATTTCATGCTTACTAATTTGCAGCAGTAAATGTGCAATGTGGATTGGGAATTTAACTATGTGTCTTAGTGAGAGTTGAAACTGGGTTGGGGTTTGAACTGTTTACATGGTATTAGAGCTGGTTAGAGAAGAACATAAATATTTCAGCCATTAAAGTCAGAGATTTTTCTGAGAAGAGGAGGTACTTCACTTGGCAGATTTTTTTGTTGGACTTGAATTTCAATTGAGAGGGTCATGGCCACCAGTTTGAGGGTTGATGACAGATTGGATGGGGCTATTAATTTCAGCCCATGGAAGGAGAGAATCACACTTATACTGCAGGAAATGAGTTGTGGGATATTGTGGAGAACACACAAATGAGTCCCGTGACTGTGCCTATAGATGCTACTCTTTTGGCAACCTACACCAAGAAGAATATCAAGGCCAAAGGAATTATTCTTGATGCCATCAAGGACCATGTGATTCCACATGTGATCGGGAAATCCAATGCCTACGAGATGTGGGACTCCTTAACCAAACTTTACCAGAGTTCCAATGAAAATAGGAAGATGGTGTTGAGGGAGAAACTGAAGGGCATCAAGAAGACCAAAGCTGAAAATGTTACCACATACCTTATTAAAATTACTCAAGTAAGGGATGAGCTTGGAGCTGTTGGGGAGGTTGTTGCTGACAGTGAACTTGTGAGGACTGCTTTGAATGGGGTGACCAAACAATGGTTTGTCTTCGTTGAGGGAATTGTGGCAAGGGAGAATCTTCCCAAGTGGGATAGTCTTTGGGATGAATTCATTTAGGAGGAAATTTAGAGAGGATATGTGCTTGGTAGTTCATCCATTGGTAATGAGGAGGAGAATGTGGCTCTTGCAGCTAAAGGCAAGAGCAGGTCCAAGAAGGGTTCCAAGGGAGAGAACAAGCAGAAAGGTGAAGGGAAGAAAGACATGAGCAAAGTCAAGTTCTTTGCTTGCCATCAGTTTGAGTACTATGTTGGACAATACCCTAACAAGAAGAAGAAATAGGTTGCGGCTTTAGCAGAGGTGGAGGAGTTTACTCACAGGTTCGAGAAGGAGTATTCTTTGACTGCTTGCCTCTCATCTAGAGCATCTTCCACTTGTATTTGGTACATTGACAGTGGTGCCTCTTGCCATATGACATGAGTTCGTGAGTACTTTACTGATTTTGCAGCGATTGGAGACCAGGAGGTGGTACTTGGAGATGACTCAGTGGTCAGAGCAGTTGGGTGTGGGACTGTATCATTTCAGAGGGAGTCTCTACCTCCCATGTTGTTGAGAGATGTTCTATATGTTTCGGGACTGAAGAAGAACTTGGTGTCAATTTCCACTATTGAGGATAGGGGGCATGAGGTATTGTTCCATGATGGGTAGGTGCTCTTGTATTCTAAGGGATCTCCAGTCACTTTAGCCAAAGTGATTGGTATTCGACATGAGAAGTTGTACAAGCTCATGTTTCAACCTTCGAGAGCATTGTTTCATGGCACCAACACCAATGACCTTTGTGAGTTATGGCATAGGAGGATGGCCCACTTGCATCATGGGGCACTGAGGATCTTGAGAGAGATTGTGTCTGGAGTGTTAGAGTTCAGTACAGAGCACCAGGAGGTGTGCAAGGGGTGTTCTTTTGGGAGCTACACCAAGACTGCTTTTCCAAGCAGTGATAGTAGAGCAACTGGTATCCTTGATCTAATTCATATTGATGTGTGTGGCCCTATGTCTTCTGCATCTTTGACTGGGTTCTTGTATTATGTCTCTTTCATTGATGACTTCTCACGGAAGTCTTGGATTTTCTTCATGAAGACCAAAGGACAGGTCTTCCAGCAGTTCCAAGAGTACAAAGCTCTTGTGGAGAACCAGACAAGGAGGAAAATCAGAGTGTTGAGATTTGATAATGGGGGTGAGTATACCTCCAATGAGTTCAGTGACTTTTGTGCCCGAGAAGGCATCAGGAGAGAGTTGATAGTTCCATACACCCCACAGCAGAATGGGGTGGCTGGGCAGAAGAACAGGGCTATTGTTGGGGCTGCGAGAGCCATGTTACATGATCAGGGACTACCACTTTTTCTTTGGGCTGAGGCTTGCAACACTGCAGTTTATCTGCAGAATAGGAGTCCACACAGAGTCTTGGGGGATAAGATTCCTGAGGAGGCTTTCTCTGGGAAGAAGCCTGATGTTGGGCACTTTAGGATTTTTGTGTGCCTTACATATTCACATGTCCCTTCTGAGAAGAGGACAAAGCTAGAACCCAGGCAGAGAAGGGGATCTTTGTTGGGTATAGAGAGACTTCAAATGCTTTCCGCATATACATCCCTTCCTTGAGGAAGACAGTTTTGAGAAGGGATATGATATTTGAGGAGGATGGAGCCTTTAGGAAGTCACGAGGGACTGAGAGGGGTGAACAATCATCACCTCAGATTCAGGTGAGTCCACAACAGACTTCAGTGACATAGAGTTCAGGTCCACCAGTTTCGGTGACGACTGGACCACATGTTACAGGGCCACAGATGTTAGGATCACAAGTTACTGGTCCACAGGTTTTAGGATCGAGTTCTCCAAATTCTACTTCAGGTTCACAGTCTTCAGGTGATGGGGTTGAGTAGGGAGAGTCCCCTCCATGGGAACACTACTTCAGAGAGGAGGAAGCCCAAGTGGCTTTAGGACACTTTGAGGGAGGCACAGGGTACAGTGGGGAATCCTAGGCAGGCTGTGAGGGAGAGTAAACCTCCAGAGGGGTTTTGCAGTTATCTTGCGATCGTGAGCAACATTAGAGAGTCTGAGCCTTCCACCTTTGAGGAGGCAGTTGATCGGGAGGTGTTGATTGGGAGGTTTGGAGAGATGCCATGATGGAAGAGTACAATTCCATCATGAAGAATGATGTTTGAAAGGTGGTTCCTAGACCTGAGGGGAAGTCAGTGGTGACTTCCAAGTGGCTGTACAAAACCAAGTATGATGTTGATGGCAACATTGAGAATTACAAGGCTCAGTTTGTGGCTCGGGGCTTCTCACAGGTAGAGGGAGTTTATTATGATGAGACCTTTGCTCCAGTAGCTATATACACCTCGATCAGGGCAGTGATCTCCATTTCAATAGAGATGGGTTGGAAAATCCATCAGATGGATGTGAAGATTTCATTTCTGAATGGTCTCATTGAGGAGGAGATTTATATTGAGCAGCCACGTGGATTTGAGGTGCATGGGAGTGATTCTCAAGTATGCAGACTGAAGAAGGCCTTGTATGGGCTGAAGCAAGCTCTTAGAGCTTGGTACTCTAGGATAGACACATACTTGCAGCAGATGGGTTTCGTGAAAAGTGAGGCGGATCCCAACCTGTACTTCATTGTGGTTGGAGGTGATCCTATCATTCTTGTGCTATATGTGGATGATCTCTTTATTATAGGGGTTGAGAGACTCATAGCTGGTTGCAAGGAGAGCCTTGCTTCAGAATTTGAGATGAAAGACATTGGGATGATGCACTACTTCTTGGGGTTGGAGGTTTGGCAGGAGGATGGACATATCTTTTTGGGACAGGGTAGATATGCGGATGAGATTCTGAGGAGATTCCGGATGGAGGATTGTAGACCCATGTCCACACTTATGACAACCAACTGGAAGAAGCTACATTCTTCTGAGACAGAGTTGGTTGATCCCACGTTGTATCGTCAGTTGATTGGTTCGCTGATGTATCTGGTCAACACAAGACCAGATCTTTGTTTTGTTGTTAACTCTCTTAGTCAGTTTATGGTGGAGCCTCGGAGAGTACATTGGATTGCAGCAAAACATGTGCTCAAGTACCTTAAGGGTACGGTGGATTTTGGCCTAAACTATGAGAGAGGGGATGGAGTTCAGTTGATTGGCTATTCAGATTCAGATTGGGCAGGATGTGTCAGTGACAGGAAGAGTACCTCAGGGTGCTGTTTTGGATTGGGCTCAACAGTGGTGTCTTGGTTCAGTTGGAAGCAAAAGTCAGTGGCTTTGAGTTCTGCTGAGGCTGAGTACATGGCAACCAGTCAAGCTAGTTGTGAGGCCATTTGGCTTCGCAAGTTGCTAGTTGGATTATTTGGTGTGGAGATGAGATCCACGATGACCTACCGTGACAATCAAAGTTGCATTAAACTCTCCGAGAATCCAGTTTTCCACGATAGGTCTAAACACATTGAGATTAGATATCACTTCATCTGGTACCATGTTCAGAGAGGAGCAGTTGAGCTACAATATGTTTCCACCGATGAGCAGATGGCGAACATCCTCACAAAAGCTTTGGTAAAAGGAAAGTTTGTTCCTTTCAGAGATAAGCTTGGGGTTGTGAGGAACACTTTCCTCGGTAAGAGGGAGTGTTAAATTAATTAAATAAAAGTACCAAGGACAAGTGTTTCTTGTTATCGCGCAGTTTGTAGCTAGGATAAAAGGCTATAAGATAGAAGGCCAAACTGGCGTAACAGGAACCAATCCCACCCAACGTCACCACAATGGGATGGTTCTTTCTCTTTAGGGAGGTTAGGCCCAGGAGAGACGTCCCCGGTGACCTGGGGTTTTGAAGAGGCAAAAGGCTAATAAGGTAAAGATAAGGTTTTTCCCCTTCACAAGTCACCACCCAAATAGATAGTCCGGCTAGAGGCCAATTTAAGAAGTAAAACCCCCAAAGAAGTGTACTTGCCTGGAACAAAGCAACAACAAACTGATATATGCAAGCTATTTCAATGGGTTAGTACTTTATAAGACTATTTGATAAATACATATAAGCAATTAGCAATAAATTTTGACGAAGTCAATGTTTATCAATATCAATGAAAAGTTATAACACTTCACCAATAAATATTGGAACAATGTAGCATTCAATGTAACCAATCAACACCTTATTCAATTAATGCCTA
>JZKD02S2333287.1:70145-107400 GCA_000966675.3 Picea glauca
TGCTCTTGTAGCTAAATCATCATCAAATTCAAGGATACAATATAAAAAGGCATCTAAAGGGAAACAAACACAAAGTACAAAGGAGTGCAACTCTTCAATTCACTCACCTAAACAAGTTTTTAAAGGCAAGAAAAGTCCTCTTAAATGTGCCTTTTGCGTAAAATAAGGTCAATCAGAATCTCGTTGCTTCAAGAAATTGGTTGTCTTGTCTTCAGAAATGAAGAAATGCAATTAAGTTGTCAATCTATCTTCTTCTAACAATGATACAGGAAATGTTGAAGCTCTCTATGCTACTGCAAGTTTCTCCTCACCTGAATGGATATTTGATTCTGGAGCAACCCATCACATGGTTGCACATAAGAATTTGTTTGCTTCCATTAATTCATGCAATACAGAGCATATTTTTATGGGAAACTTTTCACTTGTGTCTATTCACGGGCAAGGTTCCATCGAGATGATAGATGGCATGATCAACAATGTTCTGTATGTTCCTAATCTTTCAGCTAATTTGCTCTCAATTTATCAGATTGCAAATTCTAGTTTAGGGAAGACAATCTTGTTTACTCCCATTCTATTGTTGTTTGTGAAATTGAGGCTCCCTCACAAATTGTTTCCATAGGGAAAGTGGATCATCATGCACGCTCGTACTCATTTTCTCATTGTGTTGGAGTCCCATACCAATGTATTACTTGCTGACTCAAATGAGTTAAGTAAATTACGGCATGAACGATTTGGTCACTTAAACTATCGCTATCTTCAACAACTAAGTAAGAAAAATATTGTCACTGATCTTCCACCTATCTCCTTTGTTGATGGTGTTTGCATTGGCGGTGTTCTTGGCAAGCATCCTCAAGATACTTTTGATAAAGGAAAATCTTGGAGAGCTTCTGAAGCTCTTCAACGTATTCACAGTGATACTGCAAGGCCTTTTCCTACCTTGTCTTTTCAAAGAGCCCTCTATTTGCTTACATTAATTGATGACAGCTCCAGACGCACTTGAGTCTACTTTTTAAAGAACAAAAGTGAGACTTTTGACACTTTTCTTGTTTTCAAAGCCTTAGTTGAAAAGTGATTTGCAAAGTCTATCAAATGTTTGTGGACAGATAATGGAAATGAATATGCCAATCACATATTTGAAGACTATTGTGCCACTAAAGATATTCAGCTGCAACATATTGTGTCGCACTGTTCAAAGCAAAATGGTGTTGTTGAAAGGAAGAATCATACCTTAAAGGAGATGGCAAATTGCATGATCCATTTTAGAGGTCTTGCCCCACAGTTTTGGGCTAAAGCCATCAATTGTGCCAACTATGTTCAAAATCACACCTCACAAAGTTGTCCGATGGGTGACCCCAAAAGAAATTTGGAGTGGATGGAAACCTTTTGTTGGCGATCTCAAAGTATTTGGGTGTAATGCTTGGGCTCACATCACCAAAGAAAAACACAAGGCAATGGACATACAAAGTAAGCCTTGTATATTTGTTGGCTACCTGAAAGATGTTAAAGGGTATAGATTACTTGATCTCGACACACATGAGTTGATCATCAATAGGAGTGTTTGATTTAATGAGCATTCCCCTCAACATCTTGGATCTTCATATGATTTTCCTTCTTTTGAGTTAATTTCTCCTACCTATGATAGTGCTATTGAAAAACAACGTGATAAAGTTCTTCCATCACTTCCTAATTGGGGTCAAAGAAGAACCAGGTCCTCTCTTCAAAGAACTCCTCAAGCATTTATGGCCAGTGCTTCAGATCCAAAGGATTTTCATGAGGCCCATGATATTGTAGAGTGGGACAGAACCATGGAAGATGAGTATAACTCCTTGTTGAAAAATAGCACTTGGGACTTGGTCCCTCTTCCAAAAGGTAGAAAATTGGTTCAGTGTAATTGAGTATATTGAATCAAGTATGCAACATATGGTACCATAGACAAGTATAAGACTCGTTTGATTGCTAAAGGTTTTTCTCAGGTTGAGGGCATTGACTATTCTGAAACCTTTGCACCCTTAGCTAAAATAAATTATATTTTCCTTGTTCTCTCTCTAGCTGAATCCCATAAGTGGATAGTACACCAGATGGATGTCAAAGATTTCTTTCTTCATGGAGATTTACAGGAAGAGATATACATAAAGTAGCCTCTTGGTTTTATCCAGGACTCTTCACTTGTGTGCAAGCTTAAAAAAACCTTGTATGGTCTCAAACAAGCTCCTAAGGCTTGGTATGAGAAGATGGGAACTCTTAGGATTTTCTCACTACCACTCTGATTCAAATGTCTATATTTTGCGGCAAGATGATGAACTTCTTCTCGTTCTCTATGTGGATGATATCATTCTCATTGGGAGTTCACCTACTTTGATTGATCGTGTGAAGTTTGCTCTTCATCAACAATTCGACATGATAGACTTAGGGCTCCTTCACTACTTTCTTGGATCAAAGATCACTTAGCATCCGGGATAGGTCTCTCTTAGCCCATGTATGCTTTGGATCTCTCAAGTAGATTTCACATGTTGGATTGCAAATCTGCACCCATGCCATTTTTGTGAGGAGTCAAGTTGTCAACCAAGTGTTCCACTCCTTTGGTTGATGCTATGTTGTATTGGCAGCTTGTTGGCAGCCTCTTGTACTTGACTTATTATCGTCTCGATATCTCCTATGCAGTGGGGTTGGTTTCCCGATTCATGCAGGAACCACATGAGCTTCATTGGAAAGCTACAAAGAGAATTATTCGCTACATTAGAGGCACACACACATACGCCATTCAGTATTCTTCTAATGGTTATGCGAATTTAGTGGGTTATATACTGACTCCAAATGGGCTGGTGATCTCCATGATCACAAGTCCACCTCTAGCTATGTCTTCCATCTTGGCTGTGGTCCCATTGTTTGGTCCAGCAAGAAGCAAGCTGCCATTGGCCTTTCTTCTACAGAAGCAGAGTACCGAGGTGTTGTTAATGCTGCCACTGAGTCTATTTGGATTTGGCAGATTTTGTCCGAGTTTAGTTTTCGACAGGAGCAGCCTACTCTAATTTGGTGTGATAATCAAAGTGCTATCCATATTTCCAGGGAGCCAGTAAAATATCAATGCACCAAGCATATAGAAGTCCACATGCATTACATCCAACAGTTGATTCATGATAGGATTATTGATTTGCAGTATTGTTGCACTGAGTTGCAAGTTGCTGACATCTTCACTAAACCCTTGACAGAGACTTGGTATGTTCAACTTTGTACCTCGCTTGGGGTGAAGGAAGTTGTCCTTTGGGGGGGTAATCTCAATCCTCCTTCCTCTCTTTTTTAACTACTGTTATGAGCATTTTGTACATGGGTACCTATCATGGCCTTGCAGTTGGGAACCATCTTTGAGATTTAGCCTCCTTCTTTATACTTCCCTAAATTTCATTTAAGGGGGTGTCAATGTACATACACAGTTGTAAGTTAACTTAGGTGGATCACTAAAAACTCAGTTGGTATACCTGCCAACAACCCTTCTTAAACGCTGGCCTCCTCCCAGTTTGCTATAAATAGAGGACCTCCCTTTGCATTTAGACACAGCAGATCCAATAGATGCAGTGATTCTATTACTCCTTCGATTGGGTTCTGAGTCTCTGTTAATTTAATGCATTCTGTTCTCTGTATGGAGGTCAAGCATGTAATGATCCTGTTGTTTGATGAATGATTTCACACCTTTTCTCACACAGCAAGAGGTAATGCGATTCCCTGTTCACAGACTGATCTCTTCCAACTATTTCCTCAATTACTCAGGGAATGCGATTTCCTCTGGCTTTCTTTCTCTTCTACTGTCTAGCGTTTCTACTGCAATACCCAGAAATCCGTTCCTCCTCTTCCAGCGATTCTGGCTGCCCAGAAATTCTGCTGGAATGCCCAGGAGATCCTTTCATCTTCCTTCAGCAATTCTGCCACTGATAACAGACACCCTCCTTTCCCAAAGTAAAATAAAAGTCCACTTGAAACAATCCTCTGGTTGATTCGAATCCGTTATCTTCAATATGTCCGTCAAACCATGAACTCAAAACCCAGCTGTTGGATGAAACGAATCCGACGGTTCCCTGATTATCCACGTTGCTACTTGACAAATTATTTAAAAAAAATGAATCTTGACGCGTTTGGCAGGTCCACATACTATCCTTCACTCGTCTCCTGGAGCTTCTCATTGGCAATGATTACATTTACTCTTAACGGTTATGTCATGAAGAAACATCTGGGCCGCCACAGGAAGGTTGTATCTAACATTACTGAGAAACAAACTTACTACAGAGGTAAACGAACTCAAAACTCAATAAATAAATAATAAATAAAAAATCTTAAAATGAAATATAAATATTTGGTTGTGGGTATCGCCAATAATCAGGAAGTCCCTTGGTAAATTAAATATGAGCATCCTACTCAAAGGATTGATGATGAATCCCCTGTCAATGGCCGCTTGATTTGGCCAAACTCTGCTTCAGAATTCCATATCGCATTCTCTCTGTCTTCATCTTTCCAACAATTTAAATCTTCTTATACTCAGCTCCCCTCGTCCTCTTACAAAATCTCTCATCAAGAACGTTAGCAACTTCATCCTGTTCTTTCTCTGGAATCTATGTTTTCCAATCACTTGCTCAGCGTTATCTTCATGCTATCCCTTAATGATATTCATACAAATCAGCCTGGTGAGATATCCAACTCTTTGGACGACTCAATCATGCAGGCAGTATCCAAAAATTTCTCCAAGTTTCTGAAGCCCCTATCTTCTTAAATTTCAGCATGGTATATGTTCCTTTCTGTTGATGATTGCAACTTCATGAGACATCCTCCAGATTGTTCTCCTCTACACTAAGTTGAGATATCTATGAGTGAGAGCCCAAGTGTTGGGTGTGCCCATGTGATGGGTGTGCGCCAGACTTTGGACTGAGTTGCGATGACGTGAGGTCTCTTGTTTTGTACTCCTCTCGACTGAGTTGAGTCAGCTTGAGATGGTCTCTTACCTTGTACTCCTATGGACTCAGTTGAGTCGGCTTGAGATGGTACTCTAGATGATTCTCCCGTGGACTCAGGTGATAGAGATCTGTTGAGTTTGACGTCCCCGTGGCTGAGCACAGGTGGACGTGTCCCTAGTGGCTGAGCACTAGTGGACATGTGGATCCCTTGCTATATTGTCTGAGAGTAAGATTTACTTGTAACCCTAATTGTGATGTAAAGGGTACAAGTCGGCCCCACCATATGTGAAAGATAATTAATATTTGGTTAATGATTAGTTATATTACTGAGTTATTGAGGTCGGCCCTATTGTGCCAAAATACACACCTATTGATGTGTCTAGTCTTGTATAAATAGAGGTGAATCCCCATTGAGGATTACACACACTCTCTCACTTGTCATTTGGAAATTTCAGCAAGTGCATGTACGACTGAAGTGCGCACCTCTCTTGGGCGCTAGGTTTTAGGTTTTGGTAAGCACCCTCTTGTGTGCTAGGTCTATGGTGTGGGGGATCTTCTCTGGAGAATATAGCAAAGGATTGTTGGGTTTTTCCCCTTGTTTGAGAAGGGTTTTCCCGAGATACTTGTGTTCTTGAGCATGGTTATTCTTCTTGTGATCTTGGTTATTCAACACTTGTATATGGTGTTGCTGCATTTGTTTATGGTTCAAGTACATGCTAAATGAAATAAACCTCATGCTTGAGCCCAACACAGAGAAAATTCAACATGGTATCAGAGCAGAGTTCTTGAAGAGCCATTGCACAAGTTTCAAGCCAACCGTCACCTCCTAGTTGCAGATGTACGACCCTCTAGGGTTTCCAGAAAAAGGTACAACCCTCTTTTTTTTTCTTGTTTCAGCACCCTCCACTGAAATGTTGGGGCTAATTTTGGCATAGGATTGTACGACCTCCTTCAGCGCATATCCAAAGACTCTCAGATTGCATTTTAAGAATTTTTGGATTTTTGGCCCTAGGGTTTCAAGGGTTTCACAATTTTTTGCAGACATTTCGGTTCTAGGGTTTTTACAACTCACCAATGTTCCTGTGACCCTCTAAAGGCTTATTGTTGGCAGTCATAAGTCCAACAAAACCTAAGGTTTCTAGCCTAGCCTAGTTGTTAGGTTTCCTAGCTTAGTTGCTAAGGGTTTGTGGAAGAATCTGTAAACCACGAGTAACAAAACTTTGGTGGAAGATAGGCTTGATGGATCAAGCAACTTTAGTTCCTGGAATTCAAGACTACATATTACCCTAGAAGAGGATGACCTATTGAGTGTTATACAAAAGACTCTACCAGAAACAACTACCAATGAAGAGAAGGAAGAATGGAAGGAAGATGACGTCAAAGCAAGGAAGATAATCATCTATTAAGTGAGAGATCATCTCCTACCTCGTATTGTTAACCTGAAGACAACTTATGAGATGTATGAAGCATTGAAGAATATGTTTGAGAGTAACAACACCCTCATAGCTCTTACATTGAAGGGTCAGCTTCAAAATATCAAGATGACAAAAGCAAACACCGTTGCTACCTTTCTCATGAAGATTTCAAAGATCAGAGATCAGTTGGGTGCCATTGGAGAGACTATATCAAACATAGAACTTGTCTTGACTACTCTCAATGCTCTTCCAAGACATTGGGAACCATTTCTTCAAAGTATCATTGGTAGAGCATAACTACCTAATTTTGATCGTCTATGGACAGACTGTACCCAGGAGGAAATCAAACTTATAGCCAGAGGAGTGCAAGACTCCCCTCACGATGAAAATCATGCTCTTGCTTTCCATACAAAGAAAGGCAACGAAAGAATGAATAGAAGAAGTTTTAGCAAAGCATTCAAAGACAAGAAGACTTCATCAGCTTCAGGTCATGAACACAGAAGAGACAAATCAAAGATTCAATGTTTCAGATGTGACAAGTATGGAGACATTGCAAGAGATTGTCCTACCAGGAAGAAAGGAAGACAACTTGCCTCCACTGCTGATGTTGATCCAGAACCACCTCAGAGAAATGAAGACATAAAAGATGAAGCCTTCTTCTTCATATCAACACTCCCACGTATGGTTCCTACCGACAATGATATTTGGTTAATTGATAGTGGTGCCTCCAGGCACATGACCAGATATAGAGATCATCTGACAGACCTTGTTGAGAAAGAGTTCAGTCTACATGTTGTACTTGGAGACAATGCCACATATAATGTGAAAGGGGTTGGAACTTCTACATTCCAATTAGATTCTGACATACCCCTTGAGTTGAGTGAGGTACTATATGTACGTGGGATGAAAAGGAACCTTGTCTCTATTTCTGCCTTAGAGGATAAAGGCTACAAGGTTACCTTCTTTGAAGGAAAGGTTCTTGCATGGCACAAGAACTCACATATGAATTCTGCCCGAGTGATTGGTGTTCAAGAAAACAACTTGTACAGATTGACTGTATGACCAGTTCAGGCTCTGGTGTATGATACTATCAGCTTGAGCGAGCTATGGCATAGGAGACTTTCTCATATACATTATAGAGCTCTTCCCGCTCTAGGAAAGATGGTAACAAGCCTTCCAAAGATACATGTTCAGCATGATGGTGTTTGCAGAGGTTGTGCTCTTGGCAAGAATGTCAGGGGGTCCTTCTTGAGCAGTGACAATAGATCCGAGGGGATCTTGGACTTGATACATTCAAATGTATGTGGACCCATGACTACTGCTTCCTTGAACATATATTTGTACATGTGCTCTTCATTGATGATCACTCTCGGAAGACATGGATTTACTTCTTGAAGACCAAGGATGGATTCCTTGCGAGATTTCAAGACTTTAAAGCTCAGTTTGAGAACCTGGTCGAGATGAGGATCAAGGTGCTGAGATAAGATAATGGAGGAGAGTACACCTCCATGGATTTCAATGATTTTTGTATTGAGGCAGGGATCAAGAGGGAGTCCACCGTTCCTTATAACCCTCAACAAAAATGGGGTTGTAGAGAGGAAGAACATAACCATCATTGAGGCAACCAAAGCAATGATACATGATCAAAATCTACCTATGATTATGTGGGTATAAACATCCATGACAGTAGTGTATGTTCAAAACATGAGTCCTCATCAGATTTTGAAGAACATGACTCCCAAATAAGCTTTCACCGAAGTGAAGCCTGAGGTTGGACACTTCAAGATATTTGGGTGTCCACTATACTTTCATGTACGCAAGGAAAAGAGAGCCAAGCTAGACCCTTCAGGCAGAAAGGGTACATTTGTGGGGTACAATGAATCTTCGAAGGCATACTAGATCTATACCCCTGGTCAATGACAAATTGAGGTGAGCAAAGATGTCATCTTTGAGGAAGAGATAGCCTTTCGAATATCCAGAGAATCTCAGATGGAGATTGACAATGAGATAGTACCTTCTTCGCCTTTAGCAGTTCAGAGGGAGACAGTCATTGATCCAGTTTATCTTGTAGCTCCAGTTGATGTTCCTAGAGACATTGTAGTAGGCCATAAGAGGCCTGCCTGGGCTCGACAGACTTTGCAGGAGGTAGAGGTACATGCAACTCCTCAAGGCACATTCCAAGAGAGCAAGAGACCACAAATATTTTCGAGCTATGTCTTAGCCATGAGCCACATCATTGATACTGAGCCTTCTTGTCATGGAGAAGCAACAGGTCAACAAGTTTGGAAAGATGCCATGACAGAAGAGTATCAGTCCCTCATGAAGAATGATGTGTGGGATATTGTTCTGAGACCAGAAGGGAAGTCTATAGTGACTTCCAAGTGGATCTATAAGATCAAACATGCAGCTGATGGAAGTGTTGAGAAGTACAAAGTGATATTTGTGGCCAGAGGATTCTCTCAGGTGGAGGGAATTGATTATGAGGAGACATTTGCTCCTGTATCCCGATACACTTCCATCTGTACGATCATTTCCCTAGCTGCATCCATGGGTTGGAAACTACATCAGATGGATGTAAAGACAACCTTTTTCAATGGTGAGATTGAGGAAGAAGTTTACATCGAGAAACCAGAAGGATTCGTGCTCCATGAGCAGAAGTCTCATGTATGTAGGTTGAAGAAAGCCTTGTATGGACTAAAGCAAGCACCTTGTGCTTGGTACAAGAAGATGGATGGATCCTTGATGAGTTTGGGCTTCAGCAAGAATGTTGCTGATCCAAACCTATACTATCATATTGTTGGAGACGAGTGCTTGATTTTGGTCTTGTATGTTGATGATTTATTCCTCACCGATTCAGAAAGTCTTATTGTTGAATGCAAGCGTGCATTGACTTCTAAATTCGAGATGAAGGATCTGGGTATGCGCACTACTTCTTGGGACTAAAAGTATGGCAGAGGAATGATGAGATTTTCATGAGTCAAGGAAAATATACAGTGGAGATATTGAAGAAATTCGGTATGATAGACTGCAAATCCATGCCTACACCGATGGTGACGGATCTTAATAAAATGAATGAGGCTTCTACTGATTCAGGCGAGATTGATCCACACCTTTACCGACAACTGATTGGATCATTGATGTATCTGGTTAACACCATACCTGATATATTCTCTGTAGTGAACGTACTTAGTTGGTTTATGAGTGAGCCGAGACAGACTCACTGGATAACAACGAAGGATGGATTGAGATATCTACGAGGCACAATTGGATATGGCTTGATATATGCCTCCGGTGTAGACATGAGATTGTAGGGTTATGTTGATGCAGATTGGGCAGGGAGTGCAGTGGACCAGAAGAGCACACCCGATTGTTGTTTTACCTTGGGGTCTGCCCTAGTTTCCTGGTGCAGTAGGAAACAAAGCTCTATGGCTTTGAGTACCGCAAAAGCAGAGTACATAGCGTTATGTGTGGCAGTCCGCGAAGCAGTGTGGCTTCACAAGCTTCTTGCAGATTTATTTGGTCATGAGATGGATTCCACTATTATTCATTGCAATAACCAAAGTTGTGTGAAGCTCTCAGAGAATCATGTGTTTCATGATAAATCGAAACACATTGAGATCAAATACCATTATATCAGAGATATGGTGCATAGGAAAGAAATACATGTGTAGTACCTTTCTACACATAAGCAAATTGTAGATGTCTTGACCAAACCACATGCCAGGACGAAGTTCGAGTACTTTTGTGAGAGACTTGGCCTAGTGGAGAATGCCTCCCTAACTGAGAGGGAGTGTTGATGATTGCAGATTCATGAGACATCCTCCAGATCGTTCTCCTCTAGACTGAGTTGAGACATCTGTGAGTGAGAGCCCAAGTGTTGGGTGTGCCCATGTGATGGGTGTGCGTCAGACTCTGGACTGAGTTGTGATGACGTGAGGTCTCTTGCTTTGTACTTCTCTGGACTGAGTTGAGTCAGCTTGAGATGGTCTCTTTCCTTGTACTCCTATGGACTCAGTTGAGTCTGCTTGAGATGGTACTCCAGATGATTCTCCTGTGGACTCAGGTGATAGAGATCTGTTGATTATGACTTCCATGTGGTTGAGCACAGGTGGACGTGTCCCTAGTGGCTGAGCACTAGTGGATGTGCAGATCTCTTGCTATATTGTCTGAGAGTAATATTTACTTGTAACCCTAATTGTGATGTAAAGGGTACAATTCGGCCCCACCATATGTGAAAGATAATTAATATTTGATTAATTATATTACTGGGTTATTGAGGTCGGCCCTATTGTCCCAAAAGACACACCTATTGTTGTGTCTAGTCTTGTATAAATAGAAGTGAATCCCCATTGAGGATTACACACACTCTCTCACTTGTCATTTGGAAATTTCAACAAGTGCATGTACGACTGAAGTGCACACCTCTCTTGGGCGCTAGGTTCTAGGTTTTGGTAAGCACCCTCTTGTGTGCTAGGTATATGGTGTGGGGGATCTTCTCTCGAGAATATAGCAAAAGATTGTTGGGTTTTTCCCCTTGTTTGAGAAGGTTTTTCCCATGATACTTCTTGTGTTCTTATTCATGGTTATTCTTCTTGTGATCTTGGTTATTGCAACACTTGTATATGGTGTTGTTGCATTTTTTTATGGTTCAAGCACATGCTAAATGAAATAAACCTCATGCTTGATCCCAACACATAGAGAAAATTCAACATGGTATCAGAGCAAAGTTCTTGAAGAGCCATTGCACAAGTTTCAAGCCAACCGTCACCTCCTAGTTGTAGAAGTACGCCCTTCTAGGGTTTCAGAAAAAGGTACGACCCTCTCGTTTTTTCTTGTTTCAGCACCCTCCACTGAAACATTGGGGCTAATTTTGGCATAGGAGTGTACGGCCTCCTTCAACACATCTACAGAGACTCTCAGATTGCATTTTCGCAAATTTTGGATTTTTGGCCCTATGGTTTCTAGGGTTTCGCAATTTTCTACAGAAATTTCAGTTCTAGGGTTTCTATAGCTCACCAATGTTCCTGTGACCCTCTAAAGGCTTATTGTTGGCAGTCATAAGTCCAACGAAACCTAAGGTTGCTAGCCTAGCCTAGACGTTAGATTTCCTAGCCTAGCTGCTAAGGGTTTGTGGAAGAATATGCAAACCATGAGGAACAAAACTTTGGTGGAAGATAGGCTTGATGGATCAAGCAACTTCAGTTCTTGCAAGACAAGACTACATATTACCCTAGAAGAGGATGACCTATTGAGTGTGATACAAAAGACTCTACTAGAAACAACTACCAATGAAGAGAAGGAAGAATGGAAGGAAGATGACGTCAAAGCAAGGAAGATAATCATCTATTCAGTGAGAGATCATCTCCTACCTCGTATTGTTAACCTGAAGACAACTTATGAGATGTATGAAACATTGAAGAATATGTTTGAGAGTAACAACACCCTCAAAGCTCTTACATTGAAGGGACAACTTCAAAATATCAAGATGACAAAAGCAGACATTGTTGCTACCTTTCTCATGAAGATTCCAGAGATCAAAGATCAGTTGGGTTCCATTGGAGAGACCATATCAGAGATAGAACTTGTCTTTACTACTCTCAATGCTCTTCCAAGACATTGGGAACCATTTCTTCAAAATATCAATTGTAGAGAAGAACTACCTAATTTTGATTGTCTATGGACAAACTGTACCCAGGAGGAAATCAGACTTATAGTCAGAGGAGTGCAAGACTCCCCTCATGATGAAAATCATGCTCTTTCTTTCCATACAAAGAAAGGCAACGGAAGAATGAATATAAGAAGTTTTAGCAAAGCATTCAAAGACAAGAAGACTTCATCAACTTTAGGTCATGAACACAGAAGAGACAAATCAAATATTCAGTGTTTCAGATATGACAAGTATGGACACATTGCAAGTGATTGTCCTACCAGGAAGAAAGGAAGACAACTTGCCTCCACTGTTGATGTTGATCCAGGACCACCTTAGAGAAATGAAGACATAAAAGATGAAGCCTTCTTCTTCATATCAACACTCTCATGTACAATTCCTATTGACAATGATATTTGGTTAATTGACAGTAGTGCCTCCAGGCACATGACCAGATATAGAGATCATCTGACAGACCTTGTTGAGAAAGAGTCTAGTCTACATGTTGTAATTGGAGACAATGCTACATATAATGTGAATGGGGTTGGAACTTCTACATTCCAACTAGATTTTGACATACCCCTTGAGTTGAGTGAGGTACTATATGTGCCTAGGATGAAAAAGAACCTTGTCTTTGTTTCTGCCTTAGAGGATAAAGGCTACAAGGTTACCTTCTCTGAAGGAAAGGTTCTTGCATGTCACAAGAACTCACATATAATTCTACCCAAGTGATTGGTGTTTGAGAAAACAACTTGTACAGATTGACTGTACAACCAGTTTAGGCTCTGGTGCATGATACTATCATCTTGAGCGAGCTATGTCATAGGAGACTTTCTCATATACATTATAGAGTTCTTCCCGCTCTAGGGAAGATGGTAACAAGCCTTCCAGAGATACATGTTCAACATGATGGTGTTTGCAGAGGTTGTGCTCTTGGCAAGAATGTCAAGGGGTCCTTCTTGAGCAGTGACAACAGATCCAAGGGGATCTTAGACTTGATACATTCAGATGTATGTGGACCCATGACTACTTGTTCCTTGAATGAATATTTGTACTATGTGCTCTTCATCGATGATCACTCTCGGAAGACATGGATTTACTTCTTTAGACCAATGATGGAGTCCTTGCGAGATTTCAAGAATTTAAAGCTCAGGTTGAGAACTTGATCATGAGGAGGATCAAGGTGCTGAGATCAGATAATGGAGGAGAGTACACCTCTAGGGATTTCAGTGATTTATGTATTGAGGAAGGGATTAAGAGGGAGTACATTGTTCCTTTATAAACCTCAACAAAAAGGGGTTGCAGAGAGGAAGAACATAACCATCATTGAGGCAACCAAAGCAATGATACACGATCATAATCTACCTATGATTATGTGAGCAGAAGCATCCATGACAACAATGTATGTTCAGAACATGAGTCCTCATCAGATTTTGAAGAACATGACTCTCGAAGAAGCTTTCATCGGAGTGAAGCCCGAGGTTGGACACTTAAGGATATTTGGGTGTCCACTATACTTTCATGTACACAAGGAAAAGAGAACCAAGCTAGACCCTTCAGGTAGAAAGGGTACATTTGTGGGGTACAATGAATCTTCGAAGGCATACCAGATCTACATCCCTAGTCAGAGACAAATTGAGGTGAGCAGAGATGTCATCTTTGAGGAAGCGATAACCTTTCGAAGATCCAGAGAATCTTATATGGAGATTGACAACGAGACAATACCTTCTCCGCCTTCAACAGTTCAGAGGGAGACAATCATTGATCTAGTTGATCCCGTAGCTCCAGTTGATGTTCCTAGAGACATTGCAGTAAGTCATAAGAGGCCTGCCTGGGCTTGACAAACTCTGCAGGAGGAATAGGGACATGCAACTCCTCGAGGCACATTCCGAGAGAGGAAGAGACCACATAGATTTTTGAGCTATGTCTCAGCCATGAGCCACATCATTGATACTAAGCCTTCTTGTCATGGAGAAGCAGTAGGTCAGCAGGTTTGGCAAGATGCCATGACAAAAGAGTATCAGTCCATCACGAAGAATGATGTGTGGGATATTGTTCTGAGAGCATAAGGGAATTCTGTAGTGAATTCCAAATGGATCTATAAGATCAAACATGCATTTGATGGAATTGTCGAGAAGTACGAAGAGAGATTTGTGGCCAGAGGATTCTCTTAGGTGGAGGGAATTGATTATGAGGAGACATTTGCTCTTGTATCCTGATACACTTCCATCCGTATGATCATTTCCCTAGCTGCATCCACGGGTTGGAAACTACATCAGATGGATGTAAAGACAACCTTTCTCAATGGTGAGATTGAGGAAGAAGTTTACATCGAGCAACCAAAATGATTTGTGATACATGAGAAGAAGTCTCATGTATGCAAGTTGAAGAAAGCCCTGTTTGGACTAAAGCTGGCACCTCGTGCTTGGTATGAGAAGATGGATGGATTCCTGATGAGTTCGGGCTTCAATAAGAGTGTTGTTGATCCAAACCTATACTATCATATTGTTGGAGAAAAGTGCTTGATTTTGGTCCTGTATGTTGATGATTTATTTGTCACGTGTTCATAAATTCTTATTGTTGAATGCAAGCGTGAATTGAGTTCTGAATTTGAGATGAAGGATCTAGGTATGATGCACTACTTCTTGGGACTAGAAGTATGGCAGAGGAATGATGAGATTTTCCGGAGTCAAGGAAAATATACGCTGGAGATATTGAAGAAATTTGGGATGACAGACTGCAAATCCATGCCTACACCTATGGTGATGGATCTGAAGAAAATGAATGAGGCTTCTACTGATTCAGGCGAGATTGATCCACACCTTTACCGACAACTGATTAGATCATTGATGTGTCTTGTTAAAACCATACTTGATATATGCTATGCAGTGAACATACTCAGTCGGTTTATGAGTCAACTGAGACAGACTTGCTGGATAGCAGCGAAGCATGTATTGAGATATCTACGAGGCACAATTGGATATGGCCTGAGATATGCATCCAATGTAGATATGAGATTGTAGGGATATGCTAATGCAGATTGGGCAGGTAGCGCAGTGGACCGAAAGAGCACATCCAATTGTTGTTTTACCTTGGGGTCTGCCATGGTTTCCTAGTACAATAAGAAACAAATCTTTGTGGCTTTGAGTATCGTAGAAGCAGAGTACATAGCGTTATGTGTGGTAGTCCGCGAAGCAGTGTGGCTTCACAAGCTTCTTGCAGATTTATTTGGTCATGAGATGGATTCCACTATTATTCATTGCGATAACCAGAGCTGTGTGAAGCTCTCATAGAATCATGTGTTTCATGATAAACCAAAACACATTGAGATCAAATATCATTATATCAGAGATATGGTGCAGAGGAAAGCTGTACACGTGCAATAAATTTCTACACATGAGCAGATTGCAAATGTCTTCACCAAACCGCTTGTCAGGACGAAGTTCAAGTACTTCTGTGAGAGACTTGGCCTGGTGGAGAATGCCTCCCTAACTGAGAGAGAGTGTTGATGATTGTAGCTTCATGAGACATCCTCTAGATCGTTCTCCTCTAGAGTGAGTTGAGACATTTGTGAGTGAGAGCCCAAGTGTTGGGTGTGCCCATGTGATGGGTGTGCATCAGACTCTGGACTGAGTTGTGATGACGTGAGGTCTCTTGCTTTGTACTCCTTTGTACTGAGTTGAGTCAACTTGAGATGGTCTCCTGCCTTGTACTTCTGTGGACCTAGTTGAGTCGTATTGAGATGGTAATCCAGATGATTCTCCTGTGGACTTAGGTGATAGAGATCTGTGGATGTGTCCCTAGTGGCTAAGCACTAGTGGACGTGTGGATCCCTTACTATATTGTTTGAGAGTAAGATTTACTTGTAAACCTAATTGTGATGTAAATGGTACAAGTCGACCTTACTATATGTGAAAGATAATTAATATTTGGTTAATGATTAATTATATTACTGAGTTATTGAGGTCGGCGCTATTGTGCCAAAAGACTCACCTATTGTTGTGTCTAGTCTTGTATAAATAGAGGTGAATCCCCATTGAGGATTACACACACTCTCTCACTTGTTATTTGGAAATTTTAGCAAGTGCATGTATGGATGAAGTGCACACCTGTTACACATTATTTTAGTCACCCTGGTGATGTTTCTATAACATGTGTTCAAGCTCCCAAAAGAACCTTTCTTCATGAGAAAGGTGTCTGGCTTCCTCTTCTTCAAAACCTTGTGAAGAAAGGACGTTGCAGGCCAAGCATAAGATACAGTGCGGCGATGCCTGATCGTCGCAGTCTGTCATGAAACTGCCTTGCGATGTTTCCACATGCTATCCTATAGCCAGGGTGCGGTGGTGTTGAAAGACTGAGAAAAGGTCAAAGTTCACGAAGGTTCTAGAAATGAATCTTCTAGAATGTGAGGTGGCACCCGTATGGTTGGGATCCTACTCGTTTCTTTGATTTGGTGGGATCATCCTAATCTCTTTAACCATCTCTCTTTCTCCTATATAAGAATGGGTTTCCCATGGAAAAAGGTTAAGCAAATAAGTAAGCAAGGAATTAATGAAGGAATAGGCTGATGATTGTGTGAGGGATTCTATTTCAATTGATGCTTGAGGTCTTCATTGGTCCATCAAGTTATTGTGGATATTCTTCATACAAGTTCAAAGCAAGTGTGTGCGTTGGAGCAAAGGGCTACTGAAAGGGAACCTTGCAACATCAAGGTTGTTTGGTTGTATCTTCCACTTTTACTTAATATAATACAGTGGCATGTTTCTTTCCCATAAAATCATTCTCATTTTATTACATGACTTCTTGATCACATGTGTAAGTTTTCATTGAATATACTATTGTGACTTTCACTTTGGTTGGTTTGTGTTTCATTATAGATCCAATATCACAAGAGCACCAGAGCATAGCAGGGACAACAAAGACATAAGGAAGTGATATTCAAATGTATGTCATTCATCTCTTGTTTGATAGTAAATTCAATGATTAAAACTTAGGGAAAACGTCATGTCCTGTCTTGTTTTGTTCTAGATCTAGGTGGATCTAGGGAGATCAGTTTATGTCCACATTTACCGATTTATCCAATAAAAAAATTGGTGACCATATTGGGGATACGACTTGTTTTTGGTTTTTTGTCGTCCACTTGCCTTTAGCTTACTTCCTTTCATTTTAATCTAGTCTCTGAGTCTGTGGGGGATCCATCTAGACTCTCTGGATCTGAAAGTTCATTTAGACTCTGTTCTTTTTCCAATTTTTCTTTGTTTACATAGATAACCACAATGCATCCCATATCTATCCTGCGACGTCCTTGGATCTCCACATCCTACATGTTTAGACCAGTGCAGAACCTCCGCATCCATTCCATAGCTAGCCTGCGGAAACCTCAAATCGTCGCACTGTACCTTACTGTGGGGTTGCGACGTTTCCTGTAGAATTTATTGGATTAGGTCTTTTTGTCTTCTGTCACCCAGTTTTTCTTTGATCACCTGGGAAGAACTTTTGGTACCAACATCTGACTGTTTTCTGAGTTTAAGACTTGTTGATTGGTTTTCAGGGATTGAAAACCCTTCTTCATTATTTTACAAGTTTTACTTCTTGCTTTTTGTCAACAAGGACATAATCTTTGGATTTAAATCTGAGTTCTTGATTGATAAAAGTCTTTGATTTGATTTAAAGTTTTGGATTGTTTTACATTTTCTGGATTGCTTGTTGATTGGAAAATTATTTTCATGCTCATTTAGCAAAACACTTTCTTGTCATCTTCATTTTTATCTTCATTGAAATTTTGATTCGGGTATTTGTTGAGTGTATCTATTTTCTTTGATTACTTTTTCTTTTTTCATTATATCCCTGACTTGGTTTTGGAAAGGAAGAATTAAAGTCATTTATTCTTTTTAAGTAGTCATTCATAAGAAAAATTTTTGCATTCAATTTTTTTTTTTACAAGAGAACAAATTGAGAAATTTCATTGCTTATGATTGTTTGAAATCGTGTTCATTCAAGAAAAATAAATTACATTTCGTAGCTTTCATGTTTCCAAAAAACTACTTTCTCCCTACTGTAATTAGAGTTCATTGAACTGAAATATTACATCATTCATCTCTTTTTGCATATTATTGGGTGAAGGTCTCATACAACATCAGTTTCATCTCCATCTCCCTCTTGCGTAAACAACAACCTTTTAAATACTACGTAATTTTAAAATTTATTAGTAACTTTTGTTTTCTAGAAACTCTTTTACACCAACATTAGCTAGGCGCGCTTTGGAATAGGTTGTGAGGCACACTCTCCAAAACATAAAACACACTGTAGCATCTTGTGACAGGGAGTGTTCAAATCCACTGACAACATTTTGTCCTGGGAAGCCCTTCTCACACAAGGGTCAGACCTGAGGTTGCATTAAGGCTAGCAGAGTTACTCACCCTGCTTAGTTAGTCTTGGTGTAAGATTGCACGTATTACGGGGGTCACTTGAAGGCATACCCACAATTATGAGTGGAATCCTTTCGAGTTGATTTCGCGCAAGATACCCTGCCCTTGCACGTGGATCAAACTCTCGATTGTTTCCCCAAGCATCAGTGTTGTTCTTGGTAACCTTAGTAGCCTATCTCTTTAGGGTCTTACACGAGGTGACTATGAAGGGGCAAGTCTTCATGATACTTGAAATCGACGTTGGCCAGACTCACTTGGGCTCCTTGGAGGGTATAACCACGATTATGTCTGGGAGCTTTCACCAGGGTGTAAGTCCATTAATCAGGTCGTCAATGTAAATTTTCCATCCGTTCTATTCTAGCCCCTTCTTGTCTTGACTTCGCGACGTTGGATTTCATCACCAACTCGTGACTTCGAAATAAGAAGGTTTGTTTGCTTGGTTTGATTTCTAGATTTTATTAGCGAGTACTGTTTGTTTCCGTAGTTGGCCATAGATTTTTTCTGTAAAATATTTGGTTCTGCCAACATTGACCCTCCATGCCGTTCACGTAGGATGCAAGGGCTACCCCCGCAAGATCCAAAAGGTTATCTCCCTTTGCCTCCTAATTCACCGGAGGGCTCTCCCGAGCGGAGAGCAGTCCAAGACACCGTAACCTCATGAGTGAAAAGTTCCGACTCTTTAGAAAATTTCTGAATTATTTCCGATTCTCTAGAGGCTTTCCAAATTCCTCCTGTATATGAGAGACGTATTCTTAGAATGAATTCATCAGGAGAACTTGTTGTTGACACTTCTGGAATACCGATTGGACTCCATACAGGCCCTGGAGTCAAGAATCCCCTTTTTTGTAGTGACATATTTAGAAACTCGCCTTGCACGGTGCGGGACCTTTACGACAACTTGGGGGCAGGTCCTGATTCACATGTTGTATCACAACTACCCGAAACGTCTGTTACCTACATGATACCTTTAGATCATTTCACTGGTACAACTAGCAATATCACCGTCGTTCCAGACACATGGTCAGTTGGTCCTAGCTCGACTTTTTCTCTCCAGATGGCCCATTCTACTATGGTCCCACACGCTACTACTATTCCTACCGAGAATGTGGTGGTTAACGAAGCTCCCATTGTCACACCAATCTCGTCTAGATCTATCCCGTCACTTCCTCCTGGGTATCATGCTTTGAATCCTTCCGTCGTCGTCCCTACCCAGTTTCCATCCGGAGTTTCTAGACTTTTTGTTCCACCTGGGTACAATTCTGCTACCGGTTTTGTTCCTACACCCTCCCAGGTCCTCTCCGGAGGGTCTTATCCACCTTTTCTTGGGGGATCTGGCCCTAGTGGCTGCAATCTAATTAGAAGAACCCATCATCCGTTCACTTCTGGCTACCATATTCTCGTTGGAGGGAAACCTCAATTTGGGGGTCAACCTCAGACTGGGGAATCACCACACGTTGGGGGGCAACCTCCACTTGGAGGACAACCTCGGGTTGGACTCTATAACCCACTGTATGGACATAATACACCAGGATCACTAGCCCAACTTTGGAACCTTCTTTCCCAAAGAAATCCACAATCATCTTAGGGGAAATAACCTCAAGTCAACTCTTTTGTACCCCCTCACTCTGGCCAACCGTATCCCGGTTCTTTGAATCCTACTTGGGGTCTGAATGTTCACTCTAGTGTCCCTTTTCAAGGGAACATCTCTAATCAATCCAACCCGATGGGCTATATGCCTTCAAATCCTCCACGACAGAATCTGTCAGGACTCTCCACTTACATGCAAACTGGTTACAGTCCTACTGGTATACCAACGTGACTTCCTCCCCAAAGTCACTAGTATCCTCACGTGAATAGACTGTTGCCTTTTCTAGCCACTTTGGATTTACCCAACCTGTCTAGAATCTTGAATGATCCTATCTTACATTCTCCCCATTAGCCCATTATACCAGCATAATTACCGTCCGACATTCCCAAGTTTGACGGTCGACGGAGAGAAGACCCAAACAATCATGTTATGACCTTTCACCTTTGGTGTTCGTCCAACTCTTTGATGGACGACTCCATTCGGTTACGACTCTTCCAACAAACTCTCACAGGTTCGGCTGCAAAGTGGTACATAGAATTACCGCGAGGCTTCTTTAATGACTTCAACACCCTCGCCATGTCTTTTCTCACACATTACCAACTGCCAATCCGCTATGAGACAGGAACCGAGATTTTGAGTTCCTTTAGCAATCTTCTGCCACTCACATTTTCGATAACATTCATGAGTGGAGACGGAGGAGATGCTTGATCAAAATCAACCTTTCTGATCAGTCACTGGCTGAATGGTTCACCAAATCATTCATCAGTAAAATTGCTCGTGATATTTCCATGGGTGGGGTTTTCACTGAAGAGAAGGCGATTAGTCGCGCTGAGTACCTAGATCTCGTTTATTCACAAACGAGCACTCTTTATGACTTGATCCCTGACGCTCCTTGCCCTTCAACCACAACTATCTCAAAAATCCCAACATCTTCTCATGCTGCTGATGGTGTGATTGACACCTTCCATGCTGACGCTAAATCCACGTCGGCCACTCACACCAATCCCAAATCTACTGCTTCTAATGTTCATAGTGCTCCGACTCCTACTCCTTCCACCGACAAAAATTTCGAGGTTAATTCAGTTCAATCTACCCCTACCGACAAAAATAAATCTAAAAAAGAAAAGGGTAAGAACAAGGAGGATAAAAATACTAATCCGAAATTCGAAAAACCCAAGACACAGTCTGTTGATGATGAGGATAAGCGTAAACCTCGATATCCTTGCCTTATCTGTGGTGATGATCACTACATGAAAGATTGTCCAAGATGCGCTAAAGTCACTAAGTTCCTTCAAGGAACCGGGAAGTCTCCCACACCTGCCGTTTTGTCACAACCTTTCCCTTCTCAACAACAGGCCCAATTGGTCATTCATGACCAACCCTCTCCTTCCACCACTTTGTATGTCCTTATGTGTACTGGTGATTCTACCAAGAACGACGTTGCAATCACCACTCGGGCCAAAGATTATTCTCCTTCAAAGGAGAAAGTTGATGATTTCCCACCTTTGTTGGTTCAATCGCCTCCCTCAACTTCACCTCTCAACGATCCTCTTCATCTCGAACGACCAGGTCCCGATACAATTCTTCGCCCTCCTCCAAAAGGTGTTATTCAGAAGTCTGCCTTCAACCCTCATGCGCGTGCTGCCCAAAACTATAACATTGTAGAAGACCTTGCACAAGCACCCTCTGCGATGTTAGCTCTCGAAGTCCTTCAAAGTTGTCCTGCTCAATGGAAGGCACTATTAAAGGCCATTGGTGGAATTGATCCCACAGATTCAAATTTGATAATCTTTGAACTGGAAGACCACATTCCAAGGCTACCTACTCAGTTAGCGTTTAAGATTCAAGTTTTTGTCGAGAACAAGAATACCTGTAGAACCGTTATTGACGAGGGTGCCTCGACGTGCGTTATGTCAGTTACTTGTTTGAAAGCCGTTGGCTCTCCTCCTCTCATCGAATCACACAATACACTTAAGGCTTTCAATGGTTATATTTTTAAACCCTACGATGTTCTTCCCTCGTTGTCTATTACGTTGGAAGGAAAATTGGTCAACGTCGAGGTCAAGGTCTTTGATGCGCCTCTTGACTATAACCTCTTACTTGGCCGTAGCTAGATTGATTCCATGTGTGTCGTCGTGTCTACCCTTTTCCGTGTGTTACGTTTCCCACATCAAGGAAAAGTCGTTATGGTTGACCAACTGGCCTTTTTCAATTCCGATTCCCGTACTAGCAATGTACCCTTTATCTCGAAGACACCTCTTGGGTACGAGAATGTCGGTGTGGGTCTTCTGAAAGATTCAACTTTGATGGACACCTTCCTAATACCACCACTTTATGTTCCACCTCCTTTTGTCGCCTCAATCAACATGATTTCCACCTTTGTTCGTGAATTCCCCGCGTCTCATGACCCGTGGATAGTACCTAATCCTGGTGATTATCTTCGCTATGACGAACAAATGCCCTTAATTCCAGTTGAATCTGCTTATCAAGCCATTCAATCGGCAACAATTGTCTATCCATGTTACATCAATATCTGATTTGGGGGCCTTCCATGCAATCAAAATATTCGTGTGTCACTCACTTGCATCTGTTCTAAAGATCTCGTCATCTCATGCCTACTCTCCTACTCTTCATATCATAAGCAAGGAACGACAAGCTGACATAATATCATACTTAGCCAAGGACAAGCTGCCAAGGTACAAGCAACAAGTCATAAGGCTCGTGGGCAAGATAAACCCTTTCTACACCCTCTCTCTGTGATTCATCTCTCGATCCGTTTCATGTGATTTTTCCTACCGACGAGATGATAATGTCAGTGATGTCCATGGAAGACACCCCATGGGACGATGGACATCATCGTTCCATTCTCTTCCTAGAACAACACACCATAGAGAGTTACCAACGGATTTCGACTCCGTCGACCATTGTTGTCATTTCCTCTGTTCCCGAGTTGTCCCACGACGTGTTATATGAAGGGAACCTGAGTAATATCTCATCCACCGTTCCTCTTGAAATACCCATTAAACCTGGAGTCATCGAAAATGTTCACATCGGAGCCTCATGTTCCGTTGATGAGGTCGTCACTTATAAAGCCATTTTTCAAGAATTCTGTGACGTTTTCGCTTGGAGCTACGAAGAGATGCCGGGTATTGACCTCGATATCGTTGTGCATGAAATTAAGACCTACTCGGATGCTAAACCTGTCCGATAGAGACTTCTCCCAATCCACCCTCGTAAATCTGTTGCTATCAAGCTCGAAGTTGAAATACTTCTTAAGGCTGAATTTATCTATCCTGTGGATTTAACCGATTGGGTCTCCAATCTAGTTCCAGTCAATAAGAAACAAGGCGCGATCCATGTATGTGTATATTATAGGGATATCAATAAATCTTGTCCTAAGGACAATTATCCAACCCCCTTCATTGACCAAATCGTCGACGATTGCGCTGCAAGAGAAATATTCTCCTTAATGGATGGTTTCTCCGACTATAAGCAGATTAATATTTTTCACGCGGATCAACACAAGACTACTTTCATTTGTCCTTGGGGTACTTTTGCCTACCAGAAACTGCCTTTCGGTTTGAAGAACGCTGGTGCAACTTTTCAAAGCGCCATGTCTTATGATTTTCACGATATCAAGCACATCGTACAACTGTATCTCGATGATTACCAACGCATTCCATGCATCCCCAAGATCACCCGGCCCATCTCCTAGCCATTTTCCTTTGTTGTTGTTACTATCGTATACGTTTGAACCCACACAAATGTGTTTTTTGTGTGGAGTCCGACTGAATTTTGGGTTTTATTGTGTCACTTCATGGAATTAGGGTAGACCCTTTGGGGGTTGAGGCTATCCTTAATATACCTCCTCCTTCCATACTACGCCAACTTCAAAGTTTGCAAGGGAAAAAAAACTTTTTGTGTCGATTCATTCCAATCTACGTCGAGTTAACACAGGGTTTTACTCTACTGTTGAAGAAAGGTTATGAGTTTGTATGGGACGATACCGCCAATAAAGCCTTTGAAGCTTTAAAACTTTCCTTAACCCGTACACCACTGTTTTTTCCACCCGATTATAGTCGAGACTATTTCCTCTACCTCGTAGCTTCAGACTCTACCATTGCAATGGTTTTAGTCCAAGACGATTTGCACGACGAACACATAATTTACTATTTGAGTCAGAGTCTCACCACCATCGAAGCCAAATACCTACATGTGGAGAAATTGGCCTTGGAAACTATTCAAGCCATTCAACGTTTTCGTAATTATATCTTATTACATAAGACCACTATTATTTCCGATTGCAACCCTATGCAACATATCTTTACACGCCAATTGCTAGGGGGAAAGTACTCCAAATGGATAGTGATTATCCAAGAGTTCGACTTAGAGTTTGAACGCGCTAAGTCTAAGAAATATTTGGTATTTGTTGAATTGATATGTGATATTCCCTCGACTAATACAACAAATGTGACAGAGGATTCCTTACCTGATGAATCCCTTTATATAATAAGTTCAAATGAGGTTTGGTACAGATATATTATCATTTATCTCCAGACTCAAATTTTTCGACTTGACCTTTCTAGTATGGATCGTCGTCGTATACAGTATCAAGTCTGTCAATACATAATTCTCGGTGACACTCTTTATCACCATGGTGTTGACCCAATTTTCCGACAATGTCTCACCTACGATGAGGCTGAAATCTTTGAATGAATGTCACTCTGGAGCATGTGACGGTCATATGTCTAGGTATGCCACTGCCCAAAAGATCTTACGAGTAGGATACTTCTGTCATTCTTTGTTTAAATACTGTATCACCGCTGTCCATAAATGTCATGCTTGTCAAACGTATAATAAAAAGATAAGATCTCATCCTGCTTCTTACACCCTGTAGTTTTCGTTGGTCCCTTCGCAAAATGGGGCATTGACTTTATGACATGTAACCCTCGGGGGGCATGGATACATCATCGTAGTTGTGGATTACTTCACTAAATGGACTGAGGCGATACCTACATTCAATAACACCGGGAAAACTGCAACACTGTTCATATTCAATCATATCATTACTTAGTTTGGTGTCCCCCAAGCTATCATTACTGATCACGATAGCCATTTTCAAAATTTCATGATGTCCGAGCTTACTAAAAAGATGGGTTTTCAGCATGAAAACTCAACCCCCTATTACCCACAGGCCAATGGCCAGGTTGAAGCAATAAACAAAGTTCTCATTAGTATGCTTCGACGGATGATAGGAATTCATAATACAAGTTGGCACACGATGTTGCTTTTAATATTGTGGGCCTACCGAACATTCGTCAAGTCTGCCACTGGGTTCACACCTTTCCAATTAGTTTATGGTATCGAAGTTGTTTTACCGATTGAATGTGAGATACCATCTTTGAAACTAGCCGTTGAACTTCTTCAAAACACCTCTGTTGAAGAGGAACATCTTTTGTACCCAATGTAATTAGATGAAACCCGTCGTGATGTCGCTCTGGTTATTGAAGCTAAAAAAAAACGTGTCAAAGCTCAATACGACAAGCATATCAAGCCATGTGTTTTCTTTGAAGGTGATCTAGTTCTCCTCTACGAACAAGATCGCGATTTACTAGGGGCCGAAAAATTCGAGGCTATGTGGCGAGGCCCTTATATTGTCAAACGAGTGTTGGAGAAGGGAGCTTATGAGTTAGTGGATTATGATGGCGTTCCTTTGAGTGAATCCAAAAATGGGCTTTACTTAAAGAAGTACTATGCTTAGATTGTCTTTGCATGAGTGCTTGTATTTTTATTGTATCATACTCTTGTGTACTACTTTTCGTGTGCTTTTTCGTTATTTGGTTTTGACCCCCAACTGCTTACCTTGCGTTGTTCTTGGTTTCTAGATGTCGGTGTCTTTGCTACCCTACATTGGCTTCGCCGATGGCGCTAGTCGTAGTACTCAGAACTTAGCATCTGTTGCTTGGGAAATCTACGCACCTATGAATAAATTAATCAGTCTACACGGTGTTTGCCTCAGTCGTGCAACTACAATATCGCAGAAAACAATGCAGTCATAGAATTGTTGACTAACGCCATTTCACTTGGAATCCGTCATCTTGTTGTATGACTTGATTCACAGTTAGTAGTACTACAATTGAGTAATGTCTATGCTATCCAAAGTCCTACTTTATTAAGGGTATATTTACGAATTCGCCTCTTGGAACGTCATTTTGATTACATTGAGTATCAACACATTCCTAGATGTCTAAATACATTAACAGACACATTTGCTAATTATGTGTTAGACAGACATTTGAGACATTTATAAATCCAATCACATTTTGTATATAAAGCAAGTAAGCCGGTAGAAGCCTCATGTATATAACGATAAAAGTTTTTACAAAAAGTGTTTTTGTCCAAAGACCAAAATATCAAAATGTGAAGCACATGGCTTCATATACAAAATAACATCAAGGATGCTGCTCATGATAACACACGACTGCCTGTGCTACCCTATGAAGCAGTCGACTAAGAGAACAAATACACCTATAGTATGGTGCTGATAACGTCTCGGGATCTCATCGATAGAGATATCCGAGATATCCGCTGTCAACCCTTCCAGGTTTTGCTCGATCGCCTCGTAATCAACCGAAATCAATCCTGCTACTTCGACTACCTCCCCTCGTCTCTAGATGGGGGATGTACTTGGAGGCCAATGTGATTCTACATCTGCGTTGCCAAAGGATTTTTGATTAGTCATCGGATTAAAAACATAAAAAAACATTTCATATTTCAAAATTCACAAAAACATTATAAAAACAAAATGTGTTTCTTACTTAAGTTCCCCCACTGAGAACTTTCCGGCAGAACCAAGTCTGGATCACCTCTAAAGTCCAAAACGACATACACATAATCATCTATCATCAGTAGCTGAGGCCTCAACCAATCAAATAACACTTCATTATACTTGACGATGGGGCCGGTCACATGCCGAGCCATGAGGTCACACCACCTCTTCATTCTTGGATCTTGTGGGGCCGACATGCCCCACTCTACCTGTAAGCGCAAGTGTGGAACCCTCTCCAGGAAGAAGGACACTAAAATGGACCTGTATCTGAACTGTTTCAGGTCACCTTTCTTGCACTTTGTCAATTGTTTCTTCATACTTCGAAGAACCCCATCACACCAGTTAAATACCCGAGGCTCCACGCACTCCACTGCATATTGGAAGTAACTTTGGAGAGCCATATGAGGAGATGCACTCCTCGCCATCCGTGAGATAGTGAAAAAGATAGTCCGAAGGGGTAAATCCCGGACATCCATAATGGAAACCTTTCCACTACGTCTCTCGGCCTCTGGATCACAATACCGACGGATATACTCACTCATTGGTAGACCGCCACCTCTGCTTCCTGTCAATGTCACACAGGATCCATGGCGAGATAATCCCATCAAAAAATAGATATCCTCGATATCTAGAGAGAGTATGTGGGTTCCCACATGGAATACCTATTAATCCACATCCCACATGTGGACTAAATACTCAAGCAACCTCAATTGGGCTCTTATGCTCTGGATCTTGAAGAACTTCAACCCACACTGTCGGAGGGCATTAACCATGCCCGGGTCATTCCCGATGAAGTAATCATCGTCCTCATGTTCTCTCTCCTTCCACTCCAACATTCTGACAATAAAAAACCTGCATTGGAGCCACAAGGAGAAGTTAGCACTTTATTTTGCTTGATTGGAAATTTTTATTGGCCAAACGTACATGAGAAATTTTTGAGTTTCGCACGACACAGGTGAGGTTTATAAACAACGCGGAATCGCCGCAGGTCAGCCATAAGGCCGCCTGCGAAAACCACACAGGTGAGGTTTATACACAATGCAGAATCGCCGCAGGTCAGCCATAAGGCCACCTGCGGAAACCTATGGTTTCCGCAGGGCCGGATATAAGCCACCTACGACAATCCCCACGTGCACCTACCCTCACAAAATCCTACTCAAAAACTACTTTTAACTAGTAAAAACCAAAATTAATCCATGCAAAATGAAGAGGACAAGAAGATTACCTTTTTAGAGAAAGTTGTTCGTCGAATGGTTGCTCGTGCCTCCCACAATCTACAATGGAAGTTTGAGGTAAAATATGGTTTTTTGGACAAGTTTTGGGAAAAATGACAATGGAATGGTAAAAATGAGTTTTTCCCTATATTTATTAACTTTTTACTTTTTTCATTGATATTTTATATTATTTTATGCATTTTACCTAAAACCTAAAGTTTTAATGATATTGTAAGTGTTTTGTTTTTTCACAGAGGAAGAATATAAGAGCCTAAGCGATGGAACACAAATAAGTTTCTTGGTTTGTTTTTACGTTTGTTGCTTGTACAAATACTTTTTAGGTTTTTCAGGAAAAACCTCGAGCTCAATCTTTGTTCGTTCTCGTGCTCAAAAATCAATGAGAACATAATCGAGTATAATTTTGTCGTCTTTTCGTACTCGTCATGGTAACATGAAAAAAATGAAACTTATGGAGTATTCTTTAATCTCTTTTCACTCTCCATAAAAACGAAAAGATTGTCGAGCGACCTTGTTATTTTCACGCTCGTAAAAGTATTTGAAGAAAACATTTGGTGAGCGGTAGGTTATCACTTTTTAGGTCTCATCAAACTAATTTACGAAAAAGGAACTGAGAGAGTTCTCTTTAAGTGTTTTTCAGGCTCTCTAAATATGAAAAAACCCCAAGTTTTCTCTCTTTGGACTCGTTAAACAAACATTGAAAGACCTATATGGAACCGAACCACTCCTTCTTAGGGTTCGTTAAACATACTCTGAGGGACTCGTCCAAATGATGAGCTTACATCAACAAGCACATGTTATCCTCCTCAAGATTGTGTAAAAATAAAGAGGTACTCGCCAGAAATGGTGGGAGAAAATTTGGGAAATAAACGTATCTCTATATTTGTGTTAGTGAAAATAATAGTTGCTCTTGAACATGACACCCCCTTCATCATTGAATCCAGGTTGGGAAATTCATTTGTCTCTCATTTGACCTTCTGCAAGTTCATATCTTGGGTCGTCTTTGAGTCAATGCTGCTAAGACCATTGTCGTGTCAGTCATATGTTCAAGAGAAGTCCAACCCTACACAAGCCTTCTATCGAGTCGACCATCTATAGTTACCAATTTCTACCATGTCAAGCTTCCTTGTGTTAGTTTCAAATCCTTTTCACACTTTGATCTACCTTAAATCTATTACTTATTTCGTGTCATTGATGGGGGATACATCAAGGCCCTCCTGTGACGAGTCTGTTCTTGTCGACTTCGACTCGTTATCCGAGAACAAGACTTAGAAATCAATTAGTACCTTAGAACCTGCACGCCTCAATGGTAGGTTTCTTCGCTTTCGATAGTGGGTTCACATCATTGACCCTTGATTGAAATATTCTATTGAGTGTTCGACTTCAACTCATTTATTCACATTCGTTGGATTGTACTAAGGTACCTTAGGAGTCATTGACATCAATGGTAATTTCCATCGCACTTGTTAACAATTTTCATTAATGACCGGTAATCAAGTGGTTTCTACCATGTTCGACTTCAACACCTGTAATCGCATGGCTAGATTCGTACTTACGGACGACAGGATTGAAGACCCTAGATCTCATTATTTCGGTATAGGTTGCGATGGAGTATTTATGATTTGTATTAACACATAGATCCACTTTGTATGTCTTGTGGCTATGCCCGAATCTTAGTTTTTCTATGAGCATAGATCCACAGTGTATTCCTGGTGGCTATGTAGAATCTTGGTGACATGGATCCACAGTGTATGATTGGTGGCCATGACTGACATTTATGATTTAAATCATTTGTAGTCTGAGCATGGGAATGCCTACCTCAGAAATGGTATAATATTGCACAAATGCTTGGTTTTTTGCACGTTTCCGATTGGTGCGATCTTTATTTCCGACACACACATATTCTACAAAGTATTTCATCTGTCATGAGTTCCAACCTCATACTTTGGGGGGAATTTTGTTACACATTATTTTAGTCACCCTGGTGATGTTTCTATAGCATGTGTTCAAGCTCCCAAAAGAACCTTTATTCATGAGAAAAGTGATTGGCTTCCTCTTTTTCAAAACCTTGTTAAGAAAGGACATCGCAGACCAAGCATAAGATACAGTGCGATGATGCCTGATCACCGCAGTGTGTCTTGAAACTACCTTGCAGAGTTTCCGCAGGCTGTCTTATAGCCAAGGTGCGGCGGTGTTGAAAGACTGAGAAAATGTCGAAGTTCATGAAGGTTCTAGAAGGGAATCTTCTAGAATGTGAGGTGGCACCTGTATGGTTGGGATCCTACTCGCTTCTCTGATTTGGTGGGATCATCCTAACCTCTTTAACCATCTCTTTTTCTCTTATATAAGAATGGGTTTCTCATGGAAAAGGTTAAGCAAACAAGTAAGAAAGGAATTAATGAAAGAATAGGCTGAGAATTGTGTGAGAGATTCTATTTCAATTTATTCTTGAGGTCTTCATTGGTCCATCAAGTTATTGTGGATCTTCTTCATACAATTTTGGAGCAAGTGTGTTTGTTGGAGAAAAGGGCCACTGAAAGGGAACCTTGCAACATCAAGGCTGTTTGATTGTATCTTCCACTTTTACTTAATATAATACAGTGGGATGTTTCTTTCCCATAAAATCATTCTCATTGTATTACATGACTCCTTGATCACATGTGTAAGTTTTCGTTGAATATACTATTGTTGCTTTCACTTTGGCTGGTTTGTGTTTCATTATAGATCCAATATAACAAGAGCACCGGAGTGGAGCAGGGACAACAAAGACATAAGGAAGCAATATTCAAAGGTATGTTATTCATCTCTTGTTTGATAGTAAATTCAATGATTAAAACTTAGAGAAAGCGTCATGTCATGTCTTGTTTTGTTCTAGATCCAGGTGGATCTAGGGAGATCAGTTTATGTCCGCATTTATCGATTTATCCAATAACAACACCTCTCTTGGGCGCTAGGTTCTAGGTTTTGGTAAGCACCCTCTTGTGTTCTAGGTCTATGGTGTGGGGGATCTTCTCTTGAGAATATAGCAAATGATTGCTGAGTTTTTCCCCTTGTTTTAGAAGGGTTTTCCCATGATACTTCTTGTGTTCTTGTGTATGGTTATTCTTCTTGTGATGTTGGTTATTGCAACACCTGTATATGGTGTTATTGAATTTGTTTATGGTTCAAGCACATGCTAAATGAAATAAACCTCATGCTTGAGCCCAACACATAGAGAAAATTCAACACTTTCGAGAACCTTTCTTTCCACAAAACAACATGGTATATGTTCCTTTCAGGAACCTTTCTTTCCACAAAAGTGTTAGTGCCATATTTCCTTCACTAAATATCTTCTCTCTTCTCTTCAAATTTGCATTGTCTTTCTATTTCAAGTTGCTAATTGTGGTTTACTTATGCACTTCTTTCATAACTTGGCAAATATATTAGCATCTACACTTTTCATGCTTGCTTCCGAAATATTCAACAAGTATCAATTAAAGATTTTTTCATTGAATTATTGTATGCAAACTCAACGTGTGCGAAAACCACGTCCAACTGCTCGACTTCTCTCCATCCAAGCATCTCAACAATTTTTCCAAACTCATGCGTACAACCTCAATTTTCCCATCAATTCAAGGATGCCACATTGAACTAAATTGTAATTTTGCTCCTAATTTTTTCTACGAGGTCCTCCAAAAATGCCTTAGAAACTCGCTGGCCTTATATGAAGTGATGGTCTTTTGTAAACCATGCAGAACAATTTTTTTGAAAACTAAATAGCAATTCTTGTGGCATCACCAGTCTTCTTACATGGGATTAAATGTGTCTTCTTTGAAAATATATCAATAACCAACAAAGGCAAAGTCATTACCTCTCTTTGTTCTTGGCAGTCCAAGAACAAAATCCATGCTCAAAACCCCCCACGGTCCATCCACCACAGGTAATGGCATATGCAAATCCGTTGTTTTGGTTTCTTCCCTTTGCACGTTGAAAAACTTGACAACCTTCCACCCATTTCTTCACGGTACTAGAAACTCCAGGCCAATAGTATTTTTCTTCTATTAAAGATCTTGTCTTGTCCACTTCAACATGACCTCCCAAGCCACCCCTATGAAACTCTTTGATGAGGTTCTCCCTCATTGATTTTTTTGGAATACATAACTTATGATTTCAAAACAACAAGCCTTCTTGGATGAAATAATCCAAGTATGTTGTCCTATCTCCACTCCAAAGTCGTTTACAAGCCTTCCATGCCTCTAAAAAATCAACTTTTTTATATAACTCTTTCAAACTTTCAACCCAAATACCTCTATGGACATCTAAGTTACCAACATTGTCCTCCAACTCAATGCATCGACAACTCTATTGGAATTTCCAGTCCTATTCTTTAGTACAAATGAATAGCTTTGCAAGAATTCCACCCATTTCATGTGATTTTGATTCAATTTCACTCCAATGTTAATAAAATTCAAAGCTTGGTCATCAGTATACAAAACAATTCTTTGTGCAACAAGTAGTGTTTCCACTTCTTCAACCTTTAATGATTGCATAGAACCCTTGACCATATACAAAATACTTCCTCTTGGCCTCATTCAACTTCTAACTAAAGCAAGCTATTGGCTTTCCTTCTTGATTCAACACCACTCCCAATGTTGTCCCACTTGCCTCATAATCCACTTGGATCACCATCAAAATCGTGTAAAGAAAATACAAGCTTCTAGATCACTTCTCTTTTCAAGAGATCAAGTCCATTGGAAGCTTCTCTTCGTCATACACACTATTAGTGGTGTGCAAATCCACTAAAATTTCTAATGAACTTTTGGTAGAAAAATTGTTAAATTGTGAAAGCTTCTAATCTCACATGTGCTCTTCAATGTCAACCATTCAACATTTGCTTGGACCTTTTATGGATCTATCTTTAATTCACCTTGAGATATGACAAAGCACAAGTGCACCATTTATTCATGCAGGAATGAACACTTCTACAAATTAATCAACAACTTCTCCTTTCTCAGTTGCTCAAACACTTGTTGCACATGCTTCAAATGGTCCTCCTTCGTCTTGTTGAAGATGAGTATATCGTCAAGATATACAACCATGAATCTATGCAAGAATAGCTTGAATACCTCATTCACTAGTGTCATGAATGTGTTGGGTGAATTTTTCAATCCAAATGGCACAACCATCCATTCATACACCCCCTCTTTTGTCTTGAAAGCGACCTTCTACTTGTCATCCTCTTAGATTCTAATTTAGTCACAATGATGCAAGAACATCTTTGGCCTTAAGAAATCGGTATCAACCAAAAAACATTTAAATTTCAAGTTAATAAATTGTAGGGTGAAATAAGTGCTAAAAATCCCATTGCTGCAACACCAGTGTCGTAACTCCCATTGTTGCGACACCAATGTTGTAACACGTTGCTGCAACACCAATGTTGTAACACATTGTTGCAACACCGTTGTAACACCCGTGTTGTAACATCATTTCTGCAACACCATCATTGCAACTCCAAATGAGTATAAATTTTGTTAGAGTGTTGCAAATCATGACTCCACATGTCTTACAAGAATTTCATGATAATTGGTGGGCTAACCATGTGATGGAAGACAAATCACTTGAAATGATTAGGAAATTAACTACTACAAATGTCTAAGTTTCCAATGCACATTTGGAAAACTGTTGAGAATTTGGATCGTTGTAACTTCCCAACACCCAACGCATTTTGGGAGAGGAAAACAAGAAACGATTGTGGAAAGAGAAATGATTCGATTGCCAAGAAACGAAAGAAAAGAAAGAAAGAGAAAAGACAGAGGGAGTTGGATTCAATTGGTTGGGAATGAATAGTTCAGTTTGGAAGAGACATGAAGGGGAAAAACAAAAGAGAGACATATACAAAAGAAATAGAATAGAGGAAGGGACGCTTGTTTTTAGAGGAACAATGTGGAGCAACAAGCACATCTCCAGTCATTGATCCTGAATGAGTATTGTGCCAGATTTGGATGACAATGCAATGAGACTGCGGAAGACAATTTTTTGTCTTGTTAATAAATTTTTCTGAGTCCTTATTTAATAATGTTGTCTCTTGTTTCCATATTTTTTTCCATGACTGTAATTTCTCTTGGAATTCTTTAAGTTGTTCAATTTATGTTAATGTTGTTAGTTGTTAACTGTGCACTCTGTGGGAATAAACCTATTCTTGTAGGTGATTTAGTACATGATCAAGGGTGACTTCATCAAACCCCTGACCACATGTAAAATACTTTCTCTTGGCCTCATTCAAATTCTAACTAAAGTAATCTATTGGATTTCCTTCTTGATTCAACACCACTCCCAATGTTGTCCCACTTGCCTCATAATCCACTTGGAACACTGTCAAAATCGTGTAAAGAAAATACAAGCTTTTGGATCACTTCTCTTTTCAAGAGCTCAAAATTCCTTTGACTTGTCATTATCCATTGGAAGCTTCCTTTTGTCATACACTCTATTAGTGGTGTGCAAATCCACTAAAATTTCTAATGAGCTTTTGGTAGAAAAATTGTTAAATTGTGAAAGCTTCTTATCTCACATGTGCTCTTTAGTGTCAACCATTCAACATTTTCTTGGACCTTTTATGGATCCATCTTTAATTCACCTTGAGATATGACAAATCACAAGTACGCCATTTATTCATGCATGAATGAACACTTCTACAAAGTAGTCAACAACTTATCCTTTCTCAATTGTTACAACACTTATTGCACATGCTTCAAATGGTCCTCCTTCGTCTTGTTGAAGATGAGTATATCATCAATATATACAACCACAAATCTACACAAGAATAGATTGAATACCTAATTCACTAGTGTCATGAATGTGTTGGGTGAATTTTTCAATCCAAATGGCACAACCATCCATTCATACACCCCCTCTTTTGTCTTGAAAGAAACCTTCTACTCATCATCCTCTTAGATTCTAGTTTATTCATAACCACTCTTCAAGTGAACTTTTGAAAAATACCTTGGACCACTCAAGCAGTCCATTAAATTTCCCATTCTATGGAAACAAGAACATGTACTCAATGGTTATTTTGTCAATGGTTCTCGAATTCGTGCACATCCTCCATTCTTCTTCTTTTTTTGGTGCAAGTACAATGGGTACCACACATGTACTTGATATTTCCGTTATGATCAAACCTCTGTCCAACAAGTCTTGAACTTGCGTATTTTCCTTTTCACTCTTTGGTGGTGTCAATATATGGAGTGCTTCATTCAAGAAACTTGAATTTTGAATCCAATCTATTTGATGAGATATACTCCTCATTGATGGAAAACCAACCAAAAAATTATTTGAAATTATTTCCTATGGACATTTAATGCTTGAATTCAAATTTCCTCCCTTTGAAAGAATTGCATAACTACAATTCATTTTCTTCATTGTTTCAAGAACTCTTTCACTGATTCAACCAACATAATTATGTTACTACTATTTCCCCCTTATTCCTTTATTGACCACAACTTGAACTCCTTACCATCCTAACCAAATTGGTAACTATTCTTTCTTCCATCATTCATCGCCTTTTGGTCATATGACGACATTTTCCCCAATAGATATGGCATGTGCTCATTGGAATCACATCACACACAATTTCATCATGATAATCCCCAAAATGAAAATTTAACTTACATTTTTTTCACATTGATTTGTTGGCCTTTTAACAACCATAACATTTAGTAAGAATAGTGGTATGGTGTGCATTTTAACACTGAATTATATGTTCTTTCTTTATTGCTTCCTTTATCTATGATAAGTGTGCAACATTTTCCTTTTGACTTGCAATTCATTTTGAAAATGCAGTTTCTTAGTCAAGGCCCTTCCTCTTTCTTCTTTGGTTTTAACAACACTCTCTTAATCATTGAGTTCTCCCCATGCTTAAGTTTTGTTGGAACTATTTCTTCTCCACCTATGTTCCCCTTTTCCTATGCTACCTATGCTCTTTCATCTAGTCTTTTAACTCCATTCCTATGCTTAGGACATTCATATCTTGATGCCCATATAGTCCACATTTAAAACACATACCAACAAAACCCCTATCACGTCCTCTTCCATTATATCCCTGACCTATTTGGGGGTAATTCCATTCTCTGGTTCCCTTTCTAGAGGTGTCAATCTATCCTTATTGTTTTCCAAATGTTTGGTATCTTCCATAATTCTACATCATCTTCCTCTACATCTTCCTCTTATATTTGATAATTGATGTCTTCTTGTCATCTTCTCTTTTTCTTTCAAGGCCAACTGATAAGCCTCCTCTTCTTTATTATGTTTCCTAGTAGTCTCCTTAATTGTAATTGGAAAAACACAAATAGAGATCCACATTAATTTCCCATGATGGGTCACTCATCATTGAATTTTGTTGCTAGATCAATTAATGATGATGACTAGATTCACCCTCTTTGCAATATATTTCAAGAAATGACATCTTCAAAATCAATAATTGGATATCCATTGACAAGGTGAGGTTGGTTGGATGAGAACATGGCATGTTATCCCCCTTTTCAACTTTTTCCACATAAATTAGGTGAAGCACAAAGAAATGTAACATGTTTGTGTAAAATGAAGTTTTGATCACAATCAAGAATCTAGATTTAGAAAGCAAATCAAATTTTTTAGTAATATTAAAAGTAGGCATTTTTGGGGGGTTGTGGAGAATAAACAATGAACCAAGGATACTCCTACATTAAATTCCCTTAGTAAATGAAAGGAGAGACTAATATTTCTCACAATATTAGTGATGATAGTTTGGATGATGCCCCTCCTCCTCAACCAATTCCCATTGCAATAACCCATGCCAATCTTTCAAACCTTAATATCATCAATGGTTCAAATGTTGATCGACAACCTTCTCTTTCCTTTCTGTCAGTTGTGTCACTAAAGAGATCCTTGCCATCTTTGGAGATTTGTTCCTTCTCCCTTTCTTTTGATTAATCTTCCTCTTCTTCTATAACTTATTTCACTGCCACTTTGCATGTTGTTGCATTTCTATTCATTGCATCATTGTTATCTTCTTGTTTCATAGTGACACTTCGACACTCTGGTTCATCCACTACCATTATCGACCCTAGGATTGGGCACATCGTCACTCTACCATTATCGACCCTAGGATTGGGCACATCGTCACTCTACCATTATCGACCCTAGGATTGGGCACATCGTCACTC
>JZKD02S2333287.1:124690-137009 GCA_000966675.3 Picea glauca
TGGTATTTTCTTGGTCTTAGGTACGATATCTGAATCAATGTTTTCACATGGCTCCATAGGATGATTAGGTAGTTCCTTTTCGTCATTTACGTTTTCTGTGCTTTCTTCATTAAGTTCTTCAATCTCTTCTTCTTCTATATTTTCTTCGATGGATTTCCTGAAGTCCATCCTTTCATTAAACATTACATCTCTGTTGACCTCGATATTGTGTTGTTCAGGAATATATATTCTGTAATCCTTGGATGAATCACTATATCCCACGAATATCCCTTTCTTTCCTGAAGGTTCTAGTTTATTCCTCTTGTCCTTGGGAATGTGTGAGTAAACATGACATCCAAATATTCTTAGATTTTCCACATTAGGTTTCTTACCTGAGAAATATTCTTCTGGTGTCATGTTCTTCAATATACGATGACGACTTCTGTTCTGCACATATATTGTTGTCATTGCTTCTTCTCCCCATAAGAACATGGACAGACCTTGATCATTTAGTAAGGATTTTACGATTTCTTCAATGGATCTGTTCTTTCTCTTTTCTACACCATTTTGTTGAGGATTATGAGGAACAATCAGCTCCCTCCTAATTCCTGCCGATTTGCAGAATGCAACAAATTTCTTTGATGTCTATTCTCCACCATTATCGGTTCTTAGCGTCTTGATCTTCTTATTTGTGAGGTTTTCTATTTCTTCTTTGAACTCTTGAAACTTTTTGAATACTTTGTCTTTTGTCTTCAGTAGGTATAGCCAAGTCTTTCTTGAATAGTCATCTATAAAGATTACGTAGTAAGAAGATCCTCCTAGAGATTTTGCTGGCATCAGACCGCAAACATCTGAGTGTATTAGATCTAGAATCTCCTTAGATTTGCTATTGCTGCTTGGGAATGGTTTCTTGATATTCTTCCCAAGGGAACATCCTTTGCAAATTCCTTCGTGTGTAGACTGCAACTCTGGTATTCCTTCAACCATTCTTTTGAGAAAGGGTAATGCTTGATAAATAATATGAGCGTACCTTCTGTGCCATAGTTCATTAGGGTTGACTTCGTCATGTACAAGAGCTTCTTCATTTTTTTTTAGTAGTCTGTACAAATTTTCTTCACGACTTCCGATAACCCTAGCATTCTCTATGCTGGAGTATTTATGCCATGATAACACTTTTCCATCCACGAAAGCTATTCTATTTCCCTTGTCTTCTAGGAAATATATTGATACAAGATTATTTTCTGAACAAGGTACATATAAAACATTTCTTAAGTGAATGTAATTACCTATTTTCATTTTGATGGCGGCTTGTACAAATCCTTCCACGGGGTAAATGGTTTTGTCTCCAAGCTCTACCTTGTACGAGGTCTTCTTCTCATTTAGATTTGAGAGTTCGACTTGATCTCCCGTCATGTGCCTAGAAGCTCCACTGTCAATTATCCACATATCATCTTCAATCGTTCCAGTAAGTGCTGAGTAGTGTAAAAGACTGATTATTTCACACATGTATTCGGTTGATTGGTAACTGGTCATGCCTTGATCCAAAACTTCAACTTCGTCATTTCTGTCTTCTAAGAGAGCCAAAGGGTGTGCTGAGTTAGGGTGCATCTGAATATCTTCTTTTTGAGCGAGATCCTCCATTGCAAGGTGTCGGATCTGAGGTTAGGGTTTCTGCAACTACTTCTGCTAGTAACCCTAGCGGCAGTGTCTTTGGAAGTTGCTCCTGCTAGTAACCCTAGCGACAGTTCCTTGGCGATCTCAATACCCTAGAATCTATGCTTCCTTCCAGTGTTTAGACTGAATGAAGTAGGTGTGGGCCCATAACCTGTTAGAATATGAAGGATTGGTCGTTTTACCATTGACAATACCCTTGTCACCCAACCATAGGCCGAAGCCACCCTACGAGCACCTTGACCTTGACAGAGAAGAATACTGGTAGCAATCAATAGCCAAGCAAGGCTAATGCACCAAGCAAGAAAAAAAAGCAAACTGATCAGATAATCCCACCCAGAAACTGGTGCAACACCCTCCCCAGAAACTTGCGCACAAAACTGCCAACTGCAGTGCACAGAAACTGCTCTCTGCAATTCTGAGAAGTGTGTATAATGAGAATTGGCGCCTTGTATTTATACTGGTATGGCAGAATTACTGGGGCTGACTTCTCCTTCTAGGTACTAATTAATTCATATTAATTATATTTCTGCACCCGACATCTTGTCTAGGGTTTCCTTTACTTCTTTGCTTCCTTCCGGAATATTCTAATCTCGTCATAGGTCACAATAGAGGTTCATACCTCCCGAAGCTACCATAATATCAACATCTCTCCCTTTCCCTTACACTAAGTAAATAACAACCTTACCTAAAGGTTATCATTATTGTACATATTTAGATAAAGGAAGAAAGAATTAAAGAAATTACATGAATACTGATTTATGTTTTCTGTATTTGTAAGAAAAAGAATTTTGTAAAAAAGTTATCATTAAGAATGGTTTTTTAGATCCTATATTAAAGATTTTAATATAAGATTTATATTAATGATATTGCTAATGATTATAACTTAAAGATCTACACTCTTATATAACAAAATGATTGTATCATAATCTTGTTGTGAAGTCAAGGTTGAATAAGAATCATGATGGTTGAATAAAGCATAGATCATTTAATTATTGTTATCATTGTATATTTATTTCATTGCTTATGTAATTACAAATTGCAGTACTTAAGTAATCATTGAAATGAACATGTCTTAAATTGTGATACAAAATAAAAATAAAAATTGCTACATCGTTATTTTAGCTTACTTGTGTTGTTTACGGGAGGGTCGTTACATATGGTATCAGAGTGGGTTCAACTTTGCAACACCGGACCCGTTACACCTTCCACTGTTTTAATTGATAGTTAAATATGTATCACTAATAAATTTTTGAAATTGTTCCATGCAGGTATCATGGTTACAGAATGCAGGATGAGGAGATGTTGAGTTGTTGGAGGAAGAGGAATGCCTCCTCCAAGTATGTCAACACCTGAGGGATCTGCTCCATAGGTGATTCAAATTTATGAGCGGAAAAAACTGATTAACAAACTGAATACAATAAAATAGAGATATGAAGAATAACACAAATATCTAGTGAACACTATCTTCTATTGAATAAATGAAATAGGTTGAAACTATAAAACTACAGAACTGAAACACTTGCTCGAATGGTGGTAGCTATCTCTAAGAAGAGATGTGGCTGCTACGCGCATCCGTCTGAGAAGAATGATTACAATGAGGCTCCATAGGAATTTTTGATATTACTCATGAATTCCAAAACCCTAGACAACCAAAAACCTAACCCTAGGAGGTGAAATTCCAAAATTCATGTGGGCCCCTATGGGTAAGTTGGTACCTCAACTTCTCGAGTTCATAAATTTTGCATATGACCTCCGTTTTAGGTGCGTGATAACCCATTGGAAAGGTATTTAAAAGAAATAAACATTCCACCATCAAACTCTAATTCCGTATACAATTTGACTGTGGTGAGCCAAAAAAACATTGTCTAGGGCTCCAAAACGGCCCTGGAAGTACATCAAGATGTGCTGACATGAAAACATACAAAATAAGCCAGTTGCATTAGGTGAGAGACCACCAATATCCACCTGGAAGATGTGTAGGGATTCATAAATCCCTAGAAGTGTAGAACTCACAATTACAAATAAGTACAAAAGAACGTGTTGAACTAAAAATGGACAATAGGAGCTAGTTGGAATAGGTGGGTGGCCACCAATATCCACCTGGATCAATCCTCCCCGTTCAGGAATCAATGGTATCCATTGTGTTGAGTTCCCCCATCAGGTGAGGAAATTTCTGCTAGATTTGGCCTCATGTGAGCCACTTGCATTGGTGTAGGAGCTTCCCTACCTTTACAACCCAATAAAGCTAGATCCTCTGCTGGCGAGTGCCCTTGACCTATGTGTCCACTATTTGATCAATGGATGTTTGTTCTTTGATCTCTGAGGTGTCCAATTCCCTTGACCTATCTGTCCACTATTTGATCAGTGGATGTTTTTTCTTTGATCTCTAAGGTGTCCAATAATGGTGGAAAATATGGTCGAAGGGGGTCCACATTGAACATTGGGTGCAGGCCAAGGAAGGGTGGAGTGTTGAACTCAAAATCATTACTACCCACAACCTTGGTGATAGTGTAAGGACTATAGCGAAGTGGGAGGAGCATCCGATGGGGCTTGGTGAGATGCTCCTTTTGAAAATGTAACCATACTTTTTTGCCAACCTGAAACTGGTGCGGTACCCTGTGTTGATCATGGAACTGCTTGTAATTAGCATTGGATTTAGACAAAATATACTAGACCTGTTGGCGAATGTGTTGAATCTGCTCAATGAATCTGGCATATTTTTCTGTAGTGGGCTTCCCAATAAAAATGTTTCTGAAGGATGACCATAGTTTTCTCCACGCCAAAATGTCCTACCATCCGACTGTAGTGGGCTTCCCAAATCAAATTTGCACGCTTTCTTGTAGGAACATAGAAATGGCCCAGATGGCATAATAGTTCATCCTAAATGTGAAAATAGGCTACATTCGCACCTGTACCCAAGAGATGATAGGTGGTGGTGAAGTCTGGATCTTGCTGATAAAATTGGGGCCACTCAGATGCCTCATGTCCACAGGAATGGAGCACAGTGGCGAGTGCAACCATATGAGGTTGACTGTGGAAGTTAGCGACACGATTTTAGTTCCCTGTTTTATACTTGATATTGATATGGAACTGTTGCAAGTAGGTGGACCAGTTTTGATGACAGTGGTTCTGCAATTTCCCCTGTGCTTGTATGAATTGCAGAGGCTTGTGATCAGTGTAGATGATTGTCTCCTTTCCCAAAATGCAATGTTTCCATTGATGACAAGCTTGTATAATGGAATACATTTCCTTGTCATAGGTGGGGTATTTCCAGATAGTATCTGAGAGTGTCTCACTATGGTATGCCATTGGATGACCGTGCTAAGTGATAACTATGCCTAGAACATAGTCAGAAGCATCATCCTCAATCTCAAATGGTTGTTGGATATCGAGCAGGGAGAGTACTGGAGCTGAGCACAAGCGATGCTTCAGATCATCGAATGCTTGTTGTTGTTCCTTCCCCCACACAAACTTGGCCCTGCCATTTCCCTTGGTCACCTGGCTGAGGGCCCATGCAATATGGGAGAATCCCAACATGAACCGTCGGTAGAAGTTGGCTAGTCCCAAGAATCTCTGAAGCTCAGTTAGTGTGGTCGGGGTTGGACAGTCATGGATGACTTGGATCTTAGATGGATCAACATGTACCCCATGCTCATCAACAATGTAGCCCAAGTATTGGACCATGTTCATGCCAAAAGATCATTTTTCCAAGTTGGCATATAGCTTGTGCTATCGCAGAGTGCTCAAAACCTGCTTTATATGCTGCATGTGCTCCTCCCAAGTTCTGCTGAAGTTGAAGATGTCATCCAAATATACCACCACAAAAGAGTTGGTGAAGGGTCTCAATACATCATCCACCAACCTCATGAAAGTGGCAGGTGCATTTGTTAAGCCAAAGGCCATGACCAACCATTTGAAGAGACCTTCTTTAGATTTGAAGGTTGTATTTCATACATCAGTTGGTTCGATGGGAACTTGGTGGTATACAAACTTTAGGTCAATATTGATGAAGAAATTCCCCCCCTTGAGTTGTTCAAGAAGGTCATCAATCCTAGGAATTGGGTATCGGTTCCTTAATATGATTTTGTTTAAGGTTTTGTAATCAATGCATAGTTTCCAAGTCCCGTCCTTTTTTTGCACCACTACAGTCAGGCTTCCACAAGGAGAGGAGTTGGGTCTTATGTGCCCCTTTTGATGAAGCTCTTGGATCTGATGCCTGATTTCGTCATTTTCCATCAGCGAGAGATGATAGATTGGTCCATTAGGTAGAGGTGCACTAGGGGTTAGATCAACTGGATGCTTGACTTGGCAGTGCATCGGTACCCCGATGGGTGAGGAGAAGATATCTTTGTCTTCTTCCACGATCCCGTCCACTTGCTTCTGCTGCAAAGAGAGGCTTTGTGTAGAGGCCACAAATGTGGCAACAAACTTTCACTTACTTTGAGCACGGATCACAAAGAAGACAAAATTTTCGATCTGTGAAATGACCTTACTGCATTTCTTAGCAGAGATTAAAGAAATAGCAATAGGCAGTGCTACCTCTGGTATCCTTTACAATTGTCTACCCAAAGTAATAATAACACTATGGGGTCTAGACTCATACACATCATGACACTTCCAGAAATATGGTTGTCCTAAAAGAACATCACAAAATTTAAGGGGAGCAATATCAAACAATACCTCATCTTTGAAAGGCTTGATGTCATAGGGAAGATGACATTTTTGGTTGACATAGAGATCTCTTCGTTGGCGAAGCCAACCGATGGTGTAGGGTTGCAGGTGCGGTGTTGTTGGAAGGCCTAGCCGCTTGATGATCTCTGTTGAAATCAGGTTCTTCTGAATACCGCTATCGACAATGAAATGAAGCGGAGCCCCCTTTACCAACATCTTAGAGTGAAAGAGGCATTCCCCTTCCTCTGGTTCTTTTGGTTCGCTTGGCCAAAATTTTGTGGTAGCGATAGTGGCACTTGGTTCAACATCGATAATCCACTTCCCTTCTTCAAAATTTTATTCGGAATCAGAATCAACCTATGACTCAGAAGCCTTCAGCTCGACCATGAGTGACTTCTTGGAGAGACATTTGTCAGTGTTGGGACAAGGGATTTTATGGAAGTCACACCATTTTCCCGTGTCCTTCTTCGTCTTCTCATTTCCCTTCTTATGTTGCGCCTTGGATTGATTGTCCTGAGAGTGGCCATTTCGGATCGACCCCTTTTTGTGTGGGTTGGGGCCGCCTTTTCCCTACTTCAGTTGTGAGGAGTTTGTAGATCCAAACTCTCACCTCTTTTGCTTAAATTTTTGCTCGATCTTGACAGTGTATCTATAAGTCGTGCCCAATGAGGCGATGTCCAAAAACTCCATTTATGTTTGAATGTTTCTATGCAAACAAACATGGTATTTGAGAACCAGATATCGCTCAGAGTCTTTGATACCCAATTTGGTGCACAGGGTATGGAAAATATTGGTGAAATCTGGTACTTTCTGGTCCCTTTCTTGATGCCGGGTGGTCCATCTATTTTATTGGTCCTCGTAGCTTCCAAAAAGGTAGTACTATTATTTAATGACGTCCCAGAAGGAATCCCATGTAGGGGCCACTAGAAATATTGCAGATTCCTCTATGAACCTTTTCTCAGAGTAAGTATCCCACCAGTCCTTAACATGGGGGACGACCTTGAGGAGTGAAAAAGTAATATTTTCCCTATCAGAAAAATTGTGAACCGAAAAATACCCTTCGAGCAGATTCAACCATTTATCTACAACATCCGCATCTATAAGTACTTCAAATAATGGAATATCAAAATTTACCTGTACCTTGAAGGAGGTTGCATGGCCGCTTGATGACTGCTTCTCCTATGGGTAGTTGTTGAAGGACTTGCACAAAGTTTTCCATCATTTTGTTCCTATGTCACGTGAGGAATTCCTCGAGAAAATTTTTAATAGGATCTCCTTCTCCATCATCTTTCTTTTCGTCCCCCATGGGTTGTTTTCGGGCTCGATGCAAGCGATCTTGAAACAACTCGATTGGTTCAATTCCCAAATTCTTGCACCCAGATCTTGTCGGGGACATGCATGAAGAAAAATAAATGAAGAGTAGACCGCTCTGATACCACTGATACGGGTTTAGGAGTGGAATGAACTGATTAATAGACCGAATAAAATAAAAATAGATATATGAAGAATAACACAGATATCCAATGAACAATATCTTCTATCAAATAAATGAAATATGTTGAAACTATAAAACTGTAGAACTGAAACACTTGCTCGAATGGTGGTAGCTATCTCTAAGAAGAGATGTGGCTAATACACACATACATCTGAGCATAATGATTACAATGAGGTTCCATAGGCCCTTTATATATTACTCATGAATTCCAAAACCCTAGACATTCAAAAACCTAACCCTAGGAGGTGAAACACCAAAAGTCATGAGGGCCCCTATGGGTAAGTTGGTACCTCAACTTCACGGGGTTGTAAATTTTGCATACGACCTCCATTTTAGGTGTGTGATAGTCCATTGGAAAGGTATTTCAGAGAGCCACACATTTTTTCATCAAAATTTGACTCTGCTTATAGTTTGACTATGTCAAGCCAAAAAAACATTGTTTAGGGCTCCAAAACGGCCTTGGAAGTACAACAAGATGTGCTAACATGAAAACATACAAAATAATCCATTTGGATTAGGTGAGAGGCCACCAATATCCACATGGAATATGTGTAGGGATTCAAACATCCCTAGAAGTTTATAACTCACAATTACAAAGAAGTACAAAAGAACGTGTTGAACTAAAAAAGAACAAGAGGAGCCAGTTGGAATAGGTGGGTGGCCACCAATATCCACCTGGATCAACTAGGAGAAGGACATGCTAATGAACAAGAGAAATTTGTTGTGGGTGATGTGGTAGGTATGATGAGATCCTTTCAGAGGATGTAAGTGACACTGATCAACCACCTTGATCAGGATGATGGAAGAGAGTCTGTTCCCAACGAGGGTTCGAAACGCCCTCCAGTGGTTAGTAGTAGTATACACAAAGAACTCGAGAAGGTGAAATTTACCAAGTTCTAGAGTGTAAGGGACGACTTATCCATTGAGGCATGGTTGGAGAACATGGTGATGTGATTCAAACTACATGATTACACCTCCAACATGAAGGTCTGCATGGCGTCATTTGAACTGAAAGGGAGTGTGCTTCTTTGGTGGAAGACACTCTTACCTCAACTAAACATGGTTGTTGAATACGTGTCATGGGAATTGTTCGAGGAATGATTCCGTGAGAAGTAATTATCCGATGAATTCATTGAGAGATATCTTAATGAGTTCAACACCTTAAGATAGGGTATTTGTATAGTACTAGAGTATGAGGCCAAGTCCATGGAGCTACTCAGATATGCTCCACATTTGAACACTCAGAAATTAAACTTTAACAAGATTTTGTTTGGTCTCAACTTCAACATTCGTACGAAAGTGAGGATATTGATGCCTCAGAAGTTGCATGATCTAGTTCAGAAGGCCCTCATTACTAGGGAATAGATGAACAGTGAGGGTCAGGGCAGAACTCCTTCCAGGCAGTCAGGACAAGTGCCACCTAGAGTGTCACAGCAACAAACACCAGTTAGTAATACTGTTGGGCATTGCGATGCACCAAGAGGACTTGTATTTTCTATGCCATGTAGAATGAATACCAGTAAGAGGACTCCATACAGAGAACCACAAAAAAAACAACAACATCGTCCTGAATAGAAGCAACATAGACCTGTTTTGCAGAACAAACCAGGACCACAAATTCCTTTGCCAACAACTTCTTCCTCACTGACTAGGAGCACCGGATTGAAGAATGGATGTTGGAAATGTGGAGAGCCACATTACCAGAGAGAATATCCTATTGATAAGGAAAGAGCTATCAGATCACCAGGACCGACTATAGTTGGAGACTTGGGAAAGGCCTACAATATTCATGCAATGATTAATAACCGCCAAGCCGAGCATCACTACAGTGATCGAGACATCATTTATAATAGTTGATCGACAATTTAGTGTTTTGATAGATCCAGGAGCTACTAAATTTTTTATATCTAGTGTTGCGCTTAAGAGGATTAAGGTGAAGGTAGTCGAACAAGATGAGTTTATTTATGTACTAGAAATGACATCTAGTTCCAAACAAAAAGTTGGAGGACAGGTTAAGGATTGTAACATTAACTTGGGTAAGTTTGTCATGAGTGCAAAACTATATGTTACAATCTTGGGATATTACAATATTGTGATTAGGATGGATTGGTTAGAATCACGTGATGCAATACTTAACTGCAAGATGAAACGATTAATTTTGACAAATGATTTGGGACATAGTAGAGTAATTGTGGGAAGAAACGAGGGGGTGTCTTTGAGATTTATTTTTTCTCTACAATTATAGAAAATTATGCACAAAGGATGTAAGTTGTATGCCATTTTAGCGCTTAACGAAAAGGGGGACACACAAGGATTAGAAAACATTCCTGTAGTGTTGGGGTTTGGGGATTTTTTTCCTGAAGAACTACTAGGTTTACCGCTAGAAAGAGAATTGGAATTTACCATAGATTTAAAACCTGGAATAGAACTGATTGCAAGAACGCCATATCGGATGTCGACACTGGAGTTGCAAGAGTTAAAGATGCAATTGAAGTAATTGTTGGATTTGAGACTAATATGTCCAAGTGTATCACCGTGGGGTGCGCCTGTTATTTTTATAAGAAATAAGGATGAATTGTGGAGGCTTTGCATTGACTATCGTTAATTAAACAAAGCCATAATAAAAAAATCTAGTATCCGTTGCCAAGAATTGATGATTTATTTGACCAGATGAAAGGATAAATGGTGCTTTAAAAGATCGACTTGAGGTCGAGATATCATCAGTTGCAGATTAAGGAGGAATATTTCCCTAAGACCGCATTTAAGATGAGATTCAGACACTATGAGTTTATTGTTTTACAGTTTGGATTGACAAATTCCTTGGGCGTATTCATGAGTTTGATGAATGGGGTATTCTGCAAATACTTGGAAAATTTTGTACAAGTGTTTATCGATGACATATTGATTTATTCTCGGATGAAAGAAGAGCACGAAGAACACTTGAGATTAGTTTTACAGTGTTTAAGAGAAAACAAATTGTACGAGAAGTTGTTGAAATGTTCATTTTATCAAACGAAGATTCATTATTTGGGATATATCATATCTAGAGAAGGTATTGATGTGGATCCAACGAAAGTTGAGTCTATTATGGAATGGCCAACATCGATAAAAATGTAGGAAGTACATAGCTATATGGGTTTAGTGTTAAGGTTTTAAGATATTATTAGAGTTCTTTTCATTTCACTAGATAACAATAACATAAATAGGATCACTGAGAAATACACAATCACAAGAGACACATAATTTATCCTGGGAAACCTCATGGGGGTGAAAACCCATCAAAAATTCCTTAATATGGATAGCCAATACAATGCCAAGAGATAACTCAAACAAATACATAAATTCATCTCCCAAGAATGCGCCTCTCTCTCTCTCTCTTCTTCCTTCTCCAACTGAAGCTCTGAACTTGCTTCTTGATGAACAAGTGAGTGTGTGTCCAAATGAGGTGCTAGCCTCTTTATTTATACAATCTGGCAGGTGAATTTTCACTGGTAGGGCCGACTTCTCAATCTGGGTGGTTATAACCACCTTTAATTAATATGGGGGCCGACTTCTCATTTTTCCTATTACAATTAGGGTTTTACCAATCCGTAAAAGGGGATTTGGTTATTTACAATACCGACATGATCAATACGCAAAAGGGGATTGATCTAATGAATAATACATCAATAATAATTAGAATACTCTTTGCAATTACATTATTTCAACACTCCCCTTTAACAAGAAGGGTATTCTACAACAACATCAGGTGAGAGAGAGGACAACATCATCAACAACATCTTGGAAAACTGACTGGCGTATCTATAAATCATCGGAAGTTTTTCTCATCAACAACATCATCATTCACAATGGAATGAAATCATCATCTTGATCAATATGGATTAGTATAAAACTAATACATCATCATCACAACACGAGGCTGGCCACATCATCACAGCATGAGGCTGGCACATCATCACAACACGAGGCTGACACATCATCACAACACAAGGCTGGCACACTACACAACAATTAAGATGGAATCACAACACATCAATTAAGCTGGAATCACAACAAAACAATTAACCTGGAATCTCAACACAACAATTAAGCTGGAATCACAACACGATAATTAAGCTGGAATCTCAACACAACAATTAAGCTGGAAGCACAGAGCTAGGCTAGCATCACCACACAACAATTAAGATGGAAGCACAACACTAGGCTGGCATCACCACGCAACAATTAAGCTGGAAGCACAACACTAGGCTGGCATCACCACACAACAATTAAGCTGGAAGCACAACACTAGGCTGGCATATCAACACAACACTACTCCCCCTATTGAGGGAGGTCCTTTCAGACTATACCAATATTATCTTGAAAGTGCTCAAACTTTACACAAGATAGAGGCTTGATCAACAGATCGATAACCTGTTCATCCATGCTAACATATTAGATCTTTATGGCTCCTCTCTCCACCATGTCATAGATGTAATGGTATCGGATCTCTATGTGTTT